>JADRCD010220162.1:0-32316 GCA_019843815.1 Montemys delectorum
AGAAGATATATTTGGCATTCTGAGAGTCCAAGAGGAAGGTTTGGGTGTGTTCCCATCTAGGATCGGGGTGAGTAGGGCTGCCAGGACAAATCTCACATAACTGTATAGAGTTTCTTCACTCTGAGGACCCTTGTTTGCATTTGCACACAGTAAAAATCACATTAGACAAGAAACTTAAAAGAGTTTGAGAAGAGAAATCTTTAAAAAACAGGTATTTCTTTTTTCTCTTTTTTTTTAATTTGTAAGACCAGACTGCCAGATTGTTGTTACGCCAGTTCACTGGTATAATCAATACAGTAGGGCTGACATTGGCGCCCAGAAAGATGACGTTACGAAGTACATGTTGGATCTCAATATCTCCAAGTTACATTCAGCCAAGTGAATGAGCTCATCTCAAAACACGCACATGCACTCACGCACGCACGCACAAATATATATATACACACACACATACACACACACACATACACACACACATATATATATATATATATTCAAAAGAATGCCTGAACAGCCTTTGTGGATTAATCAATGATCAATCAGACTTTCTATTTTAAGAGTCCTTTGATGCAGCTCCAAGATGTAACAGATTATCTCATTTAACGTTCCGTGACTGATCCTGAATTGATATTCTGCCTAATGTGCTTTAGTGCCCACTATTTTTGTCCTACCTTTTAAGGAAAATATACCCATATCTGAAAGAATATGCAAAAAGCTGAATGCTGAAAAACTTGTAATGTGTAATAGTTTCATTCAAGAGTAATAGCTTTATCACAGCAGAAAAGTAGCTGTGGGCTCACTAGAATTTTCCTCCTGCCTTTAGCTACCCAGTCTGTTTCCTACCTGTCTAGACTTCCCTGCTCTGGACAGCTGTCTATGTGGCGGAGATTTCGGTGTGTGGTATTGTTTGTTACCTCTCTGCTTCTGCTGCTGTGTTTAAGGGTCTCCGTCTTGTAGCACATGTTAGTGTTTCCTTTCTTGTAATTACCGGTTCTATTGTACATGGAAGCCATACTTTCTGTGTCCAGTCAGCATTTGGGGGATATTTGGAGTGTTTCTACTTTGTTATGAATAATGCTGCCATGGACATATGTTTTTCTTTTTCCTTTTTTTTTGTGGGGACATATATTTTAGATTTCTTGGGCTCATAGCTGATAGAATTACTGGAAATGTCATAGCTATTTTACCTTTGGGGGGGGGGACTACAAAACTTCTCCAAAATGGAGCTACAGTGCTTGATTGATTGATTTATTTATTTATTTATTTATTTATTAACATTTTATGTGTATGAGTGCTTTGCCTGCATGTATGTATGGCCACCACATGTGTGCCTGGTGCCCTCAAAGGTCAGAAGAGAGCCCTCTGGAACTAGAGCTACAGGTGGTTATTAACTATCATGTGGATTTGGGGAACTAAGTCCAAATCCTCTGCAAGAGTAGGACATGGAGCCATCTCTTTAACCCTGAGTGCTAGACTCTTCTGTTTTAAATTGTAGGTCCTTTCACAGAACTTTACATTTTAGTTAGAATTTGAGTCATTTAGTGTAATATTTATTACAGATTCTTTTTGATTGGTATCTGAATTTATTTTAGTTGTCAGAAGCAATATGATATGTTCTTCACTGAACTACTACTTAAAACCAAGTAGTAAGAATCCCAGGAGTATCTCCTAATAGGTCTCTGAGGATTAAAACTATTAGTAATGATTACTGGCAAGGAAAGACCAGTCAAATTGAAAGGAAGAGGGAAAGCTGTAAAGGGGCATATTTTGCAGAACTTTATTTTCGTGTGTGTGTGTGTGTGTGTGTGTGTGTGTGTGTGTGTGTGTAGTTGCTGTTGTTGGGTTGATTTGTGTTTTATTGCTAAGAAAACATTTATCTTTACAGGGAAAAATGAAGAACGAAATTGCTGCTGTTGTCTTCTTTTTCACAAGACTGGTTCGAAAGCATGATAAGTTGAAAAAAGAAGCAGTTGAGAGGTTTGCTGAGAAATTGACTCAAATACTTCAAGAGAAATATAAAAATCACTGGTATCCAGAAAAACCATCAAAAGGACAGGCCTACAGGTAAGGCAATCGATTGGACAGTTGAACTGGACTAAATGAAGATCAGTTTGTGTGATGACTACAAGGCCAGAAGGCTGAAGGGTGTTTAGAAATCACCTCCTTGGATTTTTATCTGAAAAACACAAAACTCTAGGGTGTCATGGTATTTTGTTCTTACTCATTTTAAAGTGTGTGTATTTGTTGATGGAGTCCTACTGTTTAGCCTGGGAGGCCAGAGCTTTAGGCACCAGTTAGTTTCTTTTGAGTAGTTTGCTGTTATCATGGGTACTTAGGGTTAGGGTTCCTCACAAGTCTAGAGGACCCTGATCTCTCCGAAATGAGCATGGTAATTAAGAATTGAGAAAAACTAGGGTTTTTGTATCTAAAGGTAACATGCTGTATTTTTTATTATTATTTTATTTTTCTGAAGAGGGCACTGGTGGCACAGGTCTTAATCTCAGCACTCAGGAGACAGGCAGGCAGATCTGAGTTTGAGATGGGACTTGTCTTCAGATCAAGTTCTAGGACAGCCAGGACCATATAGTTTTTCTGTCTCAAAAAACCAAAAAGAAGAGAAAATGGTAAAGTAAGAGACTCAGGCAGAGGCAGACAGTGGCATCTGCCATTAATTCTAGCACTCTGGGTGTAGAGGCTGGTAGATTTCTGTCCTTTTTGAGGGTAGCCTAGTTTCTGGAGTGAGTTCCATGACAGCTAAGGCAGTGTAGGAAGACCGTCTTCAACCTGACATGTTCTTGGCCTTCACACTGATGATCTCACTTATATTATGAATCTCCTTTGTGGTCTAAGCCAGTTGAAGGTAACTCAGCTCTGTACCTCAGGTGGTAAATACTGGCTTGGGGATTTTAAATCAAGTCTTGAGTGCCTCCAGATCTCCATGAGCTTGTGTTCACCATAGTCTCAGCGCTGAGAGGGAAGAGAGTACTTACTTGCCGCTCACTTGTGTTTTGATTTGTAAGTAAACATAAAGAACAGTAGAATCTTTAAGCTGTACAAGAAGAACATGCCCTGATATCCTCACTTTGCTACAGGTGTATCTGTTGAGAAGGCAAATAGGTCATTTCCTAAAACTACCTGTCATACCACACTGAGGATTGTGGGCGTGACTCCATATTTACACTGAAACACTTAACTTGTGACAAGTACAGAAATTCCTCTTTATTTGAGCATGTTATACCTGCTCTTTGTTCCACAAACCAATACTTACATGTTTTGCTGTTGTAAAAGATCTTTGTTTTAGCATTTGCATGTACAGGACTGTTTGAGACATCTAAGACTGAAGTGGAGGTACAGTTTCGTTTCTCATTTGCATAAGACCAGTTGAGTATGGTGTACTATTCTGATAACTTTTATATTTTTTTCATAATTTTTACCCAAAATTTCCTAGTAAGCTGGTTAATATTATAAGTTGATATGTAGCTGTTAATATAGGCTCAAGTAATTTTTTAGTTTCTCATTTGTCTTTTTTCCCTGTACATCTTCATTTCTGATAGGGAACAGCTTTTGTAAGTTACTGAGGCTTTTTACACATGTCTAATTGATGTTGGGGGGATGCTTTTGGAAGTGCCAAGCTACTGAAAAATGGAAGCACTGTGAAGTAAATACAGCAAGGTCAGAGAGTGTACCATTTCATTTCCATTAATTCTAAAAACTTGAGAAAAACTCGAAGACTAACTTGGCATATGATCAGAAGTATCACTGAGTCATTGTGAAGCTTTTTAAATAGTTGTTTAAAAAACTATTAAACTTCATGGAATAGTGGGAAAAATGAATATAACTTTAAAATGTTTTCTATATTTTATGCTAATTGATATTTGTAAAAGACAGTTTGGCAATGTAAGGTCTATGAAAATACTCATATTTTGAACATTAAGTCTCTGAATCTCATCTGGAAACAATCAGAAATGCAGACAAATATGGATGAATACAAATATACATGTTATAATTGCAAAAAAATTAAAAGAACCATGAGCATTAAGTAAATAATATACTGTATTCGTGCAGCTTTTATAATCTTGCATTTGAAGAACAGTTAATAGAAAAGTAATTCCAGCGTTAGGATAAAAAAATGTAAATGTGGTGTATCTAAGTTTGCTAAACAAATAAGTTCCATCTGATTTAAAGGCTTAGTGAGCATCTTCATCACTCTCATGGTGAATGTGACATGTAAAACGTGCAGACGGCCACTCTTAACTGCTTTGATGCTGTGGTACACAGGACTTGAATTGCCCTATAACATTAGAATCTTGTAGGCTAGGTCAAAGGATCAAGCTACATCTTATATATAATAAAATAATTTTTCACTTTGAATTTGCTAGTTTTAGTAGTACCATTAAGAAGTGGTAGGGAACTGTGGGTGAGCTTTGGTAAGAGAGGGTTTTGTATGCTGTAGATCTGTTGTTGATCATATACATTAGACAAGCACGTTATTTCTAAACTGTACATGAAATTTGGAGTTGGTGTTCTGGATTTGAAGTCTAGATTCACTGGTGTGTGATATTGGGCAAATTCCTCACACTGCCTCCTTTTCTTCCCCTTACAAAGTAAAAATAATATCTAGCTATGAAACTTTAAAAAAGAGTTAGTAGATACTGTCTATTGCATAATACATGGTAAAAAAGAATTACTTATTTTAGAAATGTTATTAGTTGTCTTAACAAGGTCTTTCCAGGGGCTGGAGAGATGGCTTAGTGGTTAAGAGCACTGACTGTTCTTCTGAAGGTCCTGAGTTCAAATCCCAGCAACCACATGGTGGCTCACAACCATCTGAAGAGGGTCATTATTATATGTAAGTGTGCTTACATATAATAAATAAATCTTTAAAAAAAAAAGAACAAGATCTTTCCGGTGAAGATTAAAATCCACTAATGAAACAATTTAACTTTACTAACTAAATCACAGTACTACACTAGTAATTGAAATACTGGTTGAAAAGTCTTTTGGTTAGATTCATTATCATTGTTATTATTGGGTGCTTGAGATTGAGCCCAGGAACATTAAAACTCAAGGCAGTTGCTGTACACTAAGCCATATCCACTACATCCTAAATAGCACATTATAATGGGTAGTATTTCCAGTTGACTTATATCCATATTTATGTCTTCAGATATAGAAGAGACATGAAACACTTTAAGCTCAGACAATAAATTTCATAAGTACTTATAATGCTGGACTGTCTTAGTTGAGTCTTAATTGAAAGCAGTAAATATATTTCATATTTTCCATTGTAGCTACTGGTTTTTTCTACTTAAGCAGAATGCATGTCTGGAGGTACATTTTTACATTCATGCTACTATTTATTCACTTTGAGAAAATACTTGAGTCTAGTACAAGAGGGCAACAGGTTAGGCAGTGAATATGGTGTTGCTTCCAGCTGCTAGCTATATTTTCTACATTCCATTGGTTGAACAGGCATTTCTTAAATTAACTTGTAATAGGCTTTATTAATTTAAATTTTTTTCTTTCTTATTTTGCAACTTAGGTAAAAGAAAGTTCTGTAAAACACATGGTACATCAAATGAAGCAATGTTCCAGGATTACATGTTAGTCATGAGTATGCAATGTGCATGAGCCTTGAATTCCTTATTTTTGAAACAGTTATAGATGAAGTAAAAGCTGTCTCCTTTAAGATTTAACTTTATTACCAGGAATGTAAAAACATGTTAGTGGCAATAAAACTTGTCACAAAAATTCCAATAATATTTGAGGCACTGTTTGAAGTTTTTTAGTTTCAGATTTTATCAGTTAGTCTACAAATCTTCATAATGTCAGGGCTGGGGGTATAGCTCAGTTGTTGCAGTATTTACCTAATAGACATGAAGCTTAGGGTTGGATCTCCAGCACTGCAGTAAACCAGTAGGAGGGTTCACTTCTAATGCTAGCATTTGAGAGGGAGAGGCAAGAGTGTCACAAGTTCCAGTAGCCTCCTCAGCTCCAGAGCAAGCTTGAGCTCATCCTGGGACACATGAGACTCCTGGCCCTCCAGCCCTCCAGAAATTGTCAAGAGTTCTAAGTAATTATCTGGTCTCTGTTTATTTGATGTATATGTGCAGTTTAGTGGTCTCTGATAAATTAGGAGACTGGTGATTCCTCTGGGCTTACATGGATTATATTATCTTTCTTCTGTTTTTATTAGGCTGGGCAGGCTTCATGTCACCCTTCTTTTCTGAAGTTTACACTTAAGAATCTTCCAGATTCTCTATCAGGGTATTTTGTTATTGCTCACTTTCACATATATTGATTGGTAAGATTTATGATTGAGATTCAGTTATAGCTATCAATCTAATTCTCTTTTGTTGTAGATGCATTCGTGTCAATAAGTTTCAGAGAGTTGATCCCGATGTCCTTAAAGCCTGTGAGAACAGCTGTATCTTGTACAGTGACCTGGGCTTGCCAAAGGAACTTACACTCTGGGTGGATCCATGTGAAGTGTGCTGCCGGTGAGTCTGCATGTTTATAGCAGCTGAACTGATTTTACTAAATTTTCTCATGTGTGATTTACCTGTGTCTCGTTGTTCTCAGAAAAGGATTATGAATTACCCTCTTACCATGAAGAACTCAGAAACAAGTTTCCTTTTTTTTTTTTAAGATTTGTTTGTTCGTTCGTTTGTTTGTTTATTTATTTATTTATTAATTATATGTAAGTACACTGTCGCTGTCTTCAGACACTCCAGAACAGGGCATTAGATCTCCTTATGGATGGTTGTAAGCCACCATGTGGTTGCTGGGATTTGAACTCAGGACCTTCAGAAGAGCAGTTGGTGCTCTTAACTGCTGAGCCATCTCTCCAACCCCTATTTCCTAGAACTTTGCCGAGGATTTTACTATGTACCAAGAAGAGGTAGAACGTGTGTACCTTGTCGTCTGCCACCATGCGTCATTCATGAGACAGTTTCTTTCCTCAGATAGGAAAAGCTGAGTCCAAGTAAAGCAGCAATGTGACCTTTAGTTGGTCTCCATCTCTTCAGGTAGCTTAGTAGCATTTTAAAGATGCTGTTCTCAGAATAGGAATTGTGTCTATCTCAAACAACTTTAAAAGAATTAGATGTGAAATCTGTTTAAACTTTGAATAAAAGCATTATGTAAACTAGGTGTTTGTACAGTTTTCAAAAATTAGATCAACATTCTTTAGGAGAGAAAAAGATGATTGTAGATGTCACTTGAGCTGCTATGTGAAGGTCACTCGGTAACAAGGCAGGGAAAATGGTTTCTCTAGGAAGAAGCAGGAGAAGCTAGGAGCCTGAACATTTTCCATGATAGCGCCCATGGAGAGTTTCTCTTTGTTTGGCCTCTATTGAGAACAGGAAAGTTTCTTTTTTATATAAATCTAGCAATATACTACAGAGATGGTCACTTAGCAATAATCTTACAAAATTTATTCCTAATATCAGACGTTACAAACTTTAGGGTCTTTGAGGTGAAGGTTCCTTGTATGTAACTAACATAAACCCCATTGTTTGAACTTTCTTACATTATTTCTTTCAGTTTCTTTCCATGAATATCTACATATTCTTAATAGTGTAGTTCTCAATAGGCATAGTTCTCAATAGACATAGTTCTCACACAAGATGCATTATATATCCATGTTTTGCCTAAATGTCTGTCTGAATCTGTGTATGCCTGGTGCCTAAAAAAGGCAGAATAGGGCAGTAGGACCTTTGAACTGGAGTTACAGATAATTGTAAGCCTATGGCTGCTGGGAATAGAACCTGTGTTCTCTGGAAGAGCAGCAAATGATCTTAATTGCTGAGCCATCTCTGCTACATGTGCATTTCTTCTTCTCCCTCTTCCCTCTCCATTTTTTTTTCCCTAAAAGGCAAGACTTATGTTAATATGGCTGTGCAGAAATTCACTATGTAGACCAGGCTGGCCTCAAACTGACAGATCTCCCTACCTCTAAGATAAAATTCTTACGGGGCTCCTTATAATGTTTTCCATTGGAATGGTCAGATCCTCACTGCTCCTTACCAAATTGTACAATGAGCAACCTCTTCTCAAAGTACTGGGAAAGTTCTGTGATCTGTAAGGCAAATAACAGCCATTACCAACTTCTTTGTCTGTACTACTGTATAATACAGTAGCCATAGCTTGAACATACTTTTTTCAGGTGTTTAAAGTGTGGTACCCAAAGATGAAAGTGTTGGTTGTGTGGGTATACTACTTAACTAGATAGCTCATTCTTAATAATGCCAGACAATAAAAACCAACTGTGCTTTCAGTCATAGTTTATGAAAATCTTCACACTTAGGACCAACAAAATGGGTTGTATATATATGACCATGACTTTTCCCCCAACTGGCTACTGTAAAGATGTTTTTGTTGGATTTTGGGGTTTTTTGTTATCCTTTCTGAGATAAGGCCACACATCCATATCTCCACTGTGTAGATCAGGATAGTCTCAAACTCTAAGCAACCAACAAGCCTCTACTGCCTCAGAGATGTAATTAAAGGCACGTACACCATGCCTGCTGTGTCACTGCTTTTTTTTTTTTTTTTTTGTAATGGCTAATACAAATTAGCTTAACATTGTAGTGTATACATTCTGATAAGAACACTATAGCTTTCAAAGAACAATATAACTGCATGATTTATGTAAGTTAACAGAGAGCACTGAGATGTTTTTGAACCCAAACTGGAAAAATGAATATTCTGGAAATTAGAACAATGCTGATGTAGGACATACATAATGGAAAAATAGCTATCTTTGAAAACAGTGACTTGGGGCTGAAGAAGTAGTTAGGATGTGGACTACTTTTCCAGAGGACTTAGATGTGGTTCCTAGCACCCATGTAGGGTAGCACACAGCCAACCACCTAGAACTTAAGCTCCAGAGGATGTAATGCTATTCACACCCACAAATGCAAGCATAATTAATATTAAAAATAGACTTTAAAAAATAACCCATTGGTATACTTGAGACCAAGATGCTATAATAAAAATTGAGATGTATTTAGACAAAATATTCTTCCTTGTCTCATAGAATAACAGAATAACATATAGCTTAGTAGGTTATCACATGGTAAAATATTTGAAAACACAGAATAAATAATAGATGTCTTTCCTATAAAGAGAAAGTCTAAAAATAGCTGATAACTTAATGATTCAATATTCTTTTTTTTATATTAGATATTTTCTTTATTTACATTTCAAATGTTCTCCCCTTACCTGGTTTCCCCCTATTTCCTCCCCTCTCCCCGATTCAATATTCTTTTACAACTTTTTTGTAAAGTCTACAATCTTTTTTTCTGTTAAAGGAGCATTAGATAAGCATTGATTTGTTTCATAGTAACTACTTATCCTTGATGTTTTAGCAATCCATCATGGAGAATGGAAAGTGTAATTGTCCACTATTAATTCTTATAAGGAGTTAACTATATATTCCTAATATGACAGTAATACACTCAGTGGCTTTATTTAGCATGAAGCCCTCATTCCAAAGTACCACAGAGGCAAAGATGTGCAGATTAAGTGGTGGTGAGGGAGAACTGAGGAGTAACTACAGCGGCCCTTCACTTACTATAGCCTGCCTTTGTTTTCTCTTCTGTTTTCACAAAGACAGTACTTGTCTTCCAAAAAATTTCTTGCCTTTCTGTTTTCTTTGAATTTTAATTCCATTAGTAGGCAAAAATGAAGAAATACTACATATATTCTGTTATGAATAACTCATTCAAACTGCTAGGCATTTTAAGAATTACTAGATTGAGCTGGAAAAGTGGCTCTGAAGTTAAAAGTACCTCTGGATTCCTTTCCACTGGATAGGAAACTAGGGCCTAAGGAGATTAGGGGGTTTTCGTTTGGTCACACTAGTTTCAGCACTCATTATTTTCCTGTTTAAACCTACGAAATGTTAGGATCACTGGGCTCTTAACAAGGTTTTTTTTTTTTAACTTTTATTGCATTATGATGAGAAAAGTTACATGATTTCAATATATCTGAATTTGTTAACATTTAAAAACATTTTAAGTAAATAGAATTAAATCACATTCTTGTTTCCCTTTTGTACCCCAACTCCTCCCAGAGACCCCCTTCAATACCTACAATATCTTTTTTTTGTTATATCCCTTAAAATTTATAACATTATAATAATAAAGATGAGTATTATAAAAGTTGTTTGATATAAAACAACAATCAACTTAACAGTCTTATGTAGATGCTTGTCTACAGCAATCCTGAAAATGCATACGTTTTTCTCAATATAAATTTTAAATAACTTGAAACATATTAACTGTATATTTCAAAATAATACATCACTACTAGTATTTTCTTAAATAAACAAATATATAAAGTCTGTTTTGTATTTAGTAGCGTTTAAAATCTTGGCTCTTACTGTGGGCTTACAATGTTTTTAAAGGTGATCAGTTTTCCTAGAAATGTCAGTAATGTAATATAATACAATTCAAGCAAACCCCTGCACCATCCTCATCATTTTTCCCTTTAATCTTAATCATTGTCAGAAATCTTTTGTCTGTAAATATAAAATACACAGGCCTTGTCAAAATAAAAAATACAAGATTTTTCTAGTTGATTTTGGACAGTGGTCATTTAAAAATACATCAGAAAAATCTTAAAATATCATTAATACCTAGTAAATATAATGAAAAGATGGATCCCCTGTGATGTTTCAAACAATTTTTTGTTTGATGTCAGTAGAAAAGAAAGTAGCCACTTTCATTTATACTTCAGTAGGGTAGACAGAAGAAAATTACACCCTGCTTGCGCTTTGGATATTAAATGTGCACAGTCCAGTTCTGGGCTGCTTCCTTTATTGCCTTGGAACACTGGCATGACCAGACCTGCTTAATTGTTTTTATGAACATTTCTTGCTTTTTATATGATTGGTAAGTTTTTTATGTATACCTAGGTATGGAGAGAAAAACAATGCATTCATTGTTGCCAGCTTTGAAAATGAGGATGAGAACAAGGATGAGATCTCCAAGAAAGTTAGCAGGGCTCTTGATAAGGTGACCTCTGATTATCATTCAGGGTCCTCTTCCTCAGATGAAGACACAAGCAAGGAAGTGGAAGTGAAACCCAGCTCAGTGGCTGCAACGCCAAGCCCCGTGTACCAGGTAAGACTTGCCGCAGCCTGTCACTGCGCATGTGCAGACCACAGGCCGTCTGTGCTCTGGCCAGCTTCTCCAACTGCTCGCAGTTACACTGCCCAAGATGAGGGGGTGGATGTCTCCACCTCGGCTCTTCCTTTACACACACACACTAGTGAAAAGCTGCTTATCAGAGATGCAGATGGGCATTCTGGGTCAGTTTACCAAAAGTGGACTCTACTACAGTGACGTGACTAGGATAAGTATATTCTTAAAGAAATATGCTGTCCTCCAAAAAAAGAGAAGTCATAAACAGTCCTGATTATTGAAAAAAATCCTTTTATTAAAAACAAAAATGTTAGTAACTTTTTAAGTCTTTTATTACTTCATTTATATCTTTGGGTTAATTTTCTTATTCTTCCCTTTTTCATCATTAAAGAGAAATTTCACTGAATTATATTTATGCTAGTTTCTTATGTAAAAACCAAAAGGTCTCCCTTGTTCTGACCATGAAAGCATCTTATAGCAAACACACTTGCATTACAGATTCATTTACTTTATATCTGTACATTAAAAATATTTAATTACTTTCAAGGAATTTGATTCTTCTTTTTTTTTTTTAATGCCTTACAGGCTTGCCTGCAGACTGACTTTTTTTTAAAATTTATTTTATGTATATGAGTACATTGTTCCTGTCTTCAGACACCCCAGAAGAGGGCATCAGATCCCATTAGAGATGGTTGTGAGCCACCGTGTGGTTGCTGGGAATTGAACTCAGAGCTTTTGGAAGGCCAGTCAATGCTCTAAACCACTGAGCCATCATATAATTCATTTTCTGCTGAATTATACATTACAAATTAACTTTAGTTAATTTCGTGGAAATCATCTAAATATGATGATTTTTAACTCGATTTTGTTTTTACTAACGTAACATAAGTTACGCCGGGCAGTGGTGGCACACACCTATAATCCCAGCGCTTGGGAGGCAGAGGCAGGTGGATTTCTGAGTTCGAGGCCAGCCTGGTCTACAGAGTGAGTTCCAGGACAGCCAGGGATACACAGAGAAACCCTGTCTCAAAAAAAAAAAATATAAGTCTCAAGTGACTGCTCTTAATGCTCTTAATTGTAAGTAAGCTGACCTTTAAGTTTAAAAATCAGTTAACATTTTCTTTTACACCAATTGACATTTATCTTTGGCCATCACAAAAGAACATTAGAATAAAAGAAAGTTATGGAAATTAAGGTAGCTTACACATGTTTTTGGAAAACATTTCTCTTTGGCAGTTTACTCCACAACAAAACATTTCACAGAAAAAAAGATTCCTGCTGTCTAAGCCCTGTGTACAAAATTGATACAATTCCACTTTAACCTTCCTGCTTATCTTGATTTATATTAATGTTTTTGGTTTTGTTTGTGGTTTGTTTTTTTGTTTTTTGTTTTTGTAATAAGAGCAGTTGTTAAAGTATATTCTGGAAACAAGTCCTTAACACATAGATGTAATGAGAATATACCTTCTGTGATTTAATCATTCATTTTGTAATTATTCTTTTGATGATGAAAATCTAAAGGGGGATTATCAAATAAAGACAAAAACATTCATAGCTCCTGCCAGGGGAGTATCTTTGTTCTATAGTGTTTTTAGAAATTATTCTTAGAGTCAGCTCTCGATATTTCCCAAGTTGATCTGTGGACTAAACTTAATCAAAAATCCCAAAGTCCATTTCTATTAAGTAAAACACTGATTCTAGAGTTTTAAGAAACTAAATTTTGAGGGCTAACATGAATATAAAACAATGGACTGGTGAGATGGCTCAGTTGTTCAGAGAGCACTGACTGCTCTTCCAGAGGTCTTGAGTTCAATTCCCAGCAACCACATGGTGGCTAACAACCATCTGTAATGAAGATCCAGTGCCCTTTTCTGGTGTGTCTGAAGACAGTGACGGTGTCCTCACATACATGAAATCTTTAAAAAATAAGTAAATAAAAAATAAAACTATTCTGTGCATCACAATTATTAATAGTTTAAGGATACATAATATATCATTGGAACAAAAATTGAAATTCCAAAATAAGCTCACTTTTATACATTTGCCCCACTCACCTGTCCTCCAGCAGAACACCACAACAGTTAGGACGGGAAGTCTTGAAAAGGTTTGAAAAAGAGGAAAAAGGCCAAAGTGGGTTTAAGTGTTGCCTGATGTAGCATGCACCAAAAATGGATTTGGGATGATCATGGCTCTGCATGTGAGAAAACTCACTTTTTAAAGAAGTTGAAGAAATGTGAAGGATTATCTTGAAACTGTCTTCAAAGAGTCACCAAAAAATTGATTTTTATCAAAACTAAGTATTTTTAATCACAAAAAGGAAACATTAGAAAGTGAATGGCTAAACCACAGAAAGTATGTTCTCATTACACCTATGTGTTACAGACTTGCTTTGACAACATAAAAACACTCCAAAAATTAATGAGCTTAGTGAACAGTAGGAGGATCACAGTTGACTGCCATCTTGGGCAGGTGAGACCCCGTTTCAGAATAAAAACTGGAAGGAGAACTGAGCTATAGCTCAGTGAGACAGTAGCTGTCTTGTATGTACAAGGCCCCAGGCTCTCCCTAGCATTCCAACAGCAGTAATAGCAGTGCCTTAGTAGTAAAGCACAAAGAACTAGGAAAAAGGCAGATGTTACAAATACTGTACAAAAATGTTATAAATGGCCAATGAGCACAGAGAAAGGTGTTAGATCTCATTTGTCGTCAGTGAAACACAAATCAAATTAAAATAACGAAACATGACTTTTTCCAAGTTAAACTGTCTAGCAACTCAACTTTTAGTCAAGCCAGATCTCAGGAGTAGGAACTGCTGTGGCCATTTGGAAAAGCTGACACTCTCCAGCTAGAGTACTCCTCACCATGCTCCTCCTATGTAGTGAGAAAAATTAAGATAAGGATCTTTAAAGGCAAGTGTGTATAGGTGTGTTCACAGGGACAAACTCTGAACCTCTTTTTCAAAATACAAAATTGGTTCATGTCGTCTGCATTATAAATGCTCTACAGAATCTTAACTAAAGAAAACATCCCACACTTGGAAGGGCAGATTAGAACCAGAGAATCTGAAACTCTTAGGGTGCAGTGTTCCAAGCAAAGAATTTGAAAATTGCTGATGAGACTTTAGATAATGTGAACTTGATGTCGCCTGACTTCCAGCATACTTTTAAGATTGTTGATCCCAAGTACTGAACAGGCTGAAGCAGAATGATCTGGAAAGCTTTGTCAAAATATTTGGCCTCTGTTCCTCAGACTTCAGTATTTTTTAGTAGACCATGACTGGGATGTGAAAATGTGTGCTTCAAAGCCCCCTGAGTGACTTCTTGCTTAACTAACTAGAAACAGGCCTAATACCCTAAAACCTGTTGTGTTCTTAGGAGTAACTGTCATTCTGTGTTTGCATGTTTAATGCTTGTAAAGATGTTTTTATTAGTTTTATTTCTTCATTCATAAAGTACATGGGAGGTATTAATGAGATGTGGGCTTTTGCATAAGATATTTAAATGTAACCATAGGGACGTCACTAAGACCTACTCTTGGGGTAAGTGGTAGGTTTGTGTTTAGTAAGTGACCTGGAATCTACTTAGTCTTTACTGAAAACTAGGTTATTGTTTTCCTCCTAATTTACTGAATGCTTTCTCTTCCCACAGATTTCAGAACTGATATTCCCGCCTCTTCCAATGTGGCACCCTTTGCCCAGAAAAAAGCCAGGAATGTACCGAGGGAATGGCCATCAGACTCACTACCCTCCTCCTGTTCCATTTGCTTATCCAAATCTAGGAAGGAAGAATAAAGCATTCCGCCCAATTCCAGTGACATGGGTACCTCCCCCTGGAATGCATTGTGACCGAAATCACTGGCTTAATCCTCACATGTTAGCACCTCACTAGCTCACTTGATTGTGTTGATGTCGTGTTGACAGAAAGGAAGACATACCTTCCTATATACTAAGAGTTCATACTTGTAGTGAAGTTAGATGGGCAAAACCATCAGACTTATTTTTATAGAAAAGCTATTGAGAATAATCTTTCTTAAAGTATATATATATATGCACTTTAGATATATTGATATAGTTTGAGAAACTTTATTAAAGTTAGTCAAGTGCCTGAGTTTTTAATATTGGACTTGAGTATTTATATATTGTGCATTGACTCTGTTGGATACAAAAACACTGTAGGAGCGGGCGATGTGTTCTAGCACCTTTGAGCATTTGCTTTATGGAGATATGTAAGTTATTTATACAGAAGGACATCTATTTTATGTCATTATTTAGAAGAATTGTGTGAAATCATGTAGTTGCAAATAAAAAGTAGTTTGAGGCATGACAATGCGTGGTTTCGTTCTGTATGTAACAAAAGGATAAGGTAGAAGAGATACTTAGGAAAGAAAATAATCTAAAATGTTCCTTTAAAAAAACCTTTTTTATTGAACACAGGAACCCCAAAGGCCACATATCAAAATATACATGTAAAAAAATTTTAATTTACTTGCAGTAGCTAATTGAAAATATAAATACAATAAAACAACTTTCAGCTATCAGTCAAAGTCATTAGATATGGAACCTTGTCACCAAGATGTTGACCCATAATAATTTTATAGGATATCTGACTTACTTGCCTTCTATCATTAGAGACAGCAGAAGTGCTCCTGTAGCCTCTGTTAACCCGCCCTGTAAACTGGATGTAGTGGGAGTGCCTGAAATCCTGTAACTTGAGAGGCTGAGGCAGTCAACAGGACATCATGGCTCACCTCAGCTGCGCATCAGATGATGTTAGCCTGGCCAAGATGATATTCTAGCTCAGAAACTAAAAACAAAAGTGCTGTGCTTTTTTTCAAAAAAAACCAAAAAGCATTAGTCTTTACTAGAATTATAAAGGAAAAAGTATGGTACTTCAGATTCTTCAGTAGTCCTTCATATTTAGACAACTGTAATGCCATCGGTCTTGTAAGCGTACTTGAACTACAAAGAAAAGGGAAAAAGCATCTATGAGTTTAGATATTCTAAAGGTAAACTTTCAAAACAAGATCAGTGGTACATCTTCACACATCACTCTAACCTTCATAGTTTTACTCTGAAATTATTCAACTTAACCAAGAGTGACCACAACTTCCTAGTAACTGATAAAAAAGGATCTGGCTTTTCCACATCATCAGGTTTTCATTTCATTTACTCTGTTGGTTTTCTGAGATAAGGTCTCAAGCTGTCTTGGAACTCACTGTATAGAATAGGCTAGCTTTGAACTTACAGACCTGCCTCCCTGTGCTTCCTCAGGGCTGAGATTAAAGGTGTCTGCTACCATGCCCAATTCTGTTGACAATTTTTATTTTTAATTTACTATGTAAGTACAGAAGACAGCAAGAATGAAGATACAGCTCAGTGATACAAAATATAAAGTCAGTTTTATAGTGCAGGTGTTTGCAACTTCTTAGAGTCTTAATGTCATTGTGCTCTGACTTATGTTATAACACTTTTAGCGTTTTTCTAAAGCATAATACCAGCTTTTCCCCTGAGTGTTTTCCTACTGGTGATTGGCATCTTAATTTTAAAATGAGAAGGGATCCAAAACATATTTTGAGATGGGAGTGTTGTTTCCCACCTACTGGTCTCAGAGGATGACCCAGGCCCTAACTAGTCCAGGGACTGCAGGCGTCTGTTGTTACGGCCCACAGAAAAAGGTTGACCTGTAAAGCCATCGCTTGTTCCCTTGTAGGTATGAGAGGATTTTATAGGGTTAACAACAGACTTGTGGGCACTTACAGAGTTGGAAGTTTGAAATATTTTTGTCGGGAAAGACAGCATTTGTTCTATTAATTTACTTCTGTTATAGGTATATAAATTTCTTGAGAAATTTGAAGTGTAATAATCCACCCAGGAAGAGAAGCAGTCATTTTAGCACTCACCAAATAACTAAAACTCTTTGCACATTACTACAAAATATAAATCTCTATAATCAATGAGATTCAGTAGATAAAGGCACTTGTCACCAAGCCAGGTAACTGGACTCGGATTTATAGGATCCAACCAACGGTGGTGGGAGAGAGCCAAGTCCGGCAAGTTGTCCTCTGAGTTCATGTGTATGTATGTATGCACACATACAAATACATAAATATAAAAGTAAATCCTTAATTAGCCCTGACATCTAAATGACAAATCTTGGGGAAAGCTAACATTTATATTTGTTTTTATTTTATGTGAATGGGTGTTTTCCCTGCACATTTGTCTGTGCCTATGTGTGCCATGCCTGAGCAAGCCAGAAGAGGGCATCAGAACTCTGGAACTAGAGTTAAGGATGATTCTTAGCCACCATGTGTATGTTCTAGAAACCAAACCTGGGTCCTCTGCAAGATCAGCCAGTGCTGTTAAATACCAAGCTCTGTCTCCAGCCCTCGGAAAGCTTATTTTTAATTTAACTGCATTTTAGATCATTTTCTGTCTAAGACTATGAATGTCATCTACCTGGTTTTAAAGGCTCAGTTCACAGAGTGATAAAGCTTTCAACATAAAGCTTTTCTGATCTATTAACTATTGAAAACAAAGTACCACACAGCTGTTGGCTCTTTAAGTTTTAGTAGGTATGGGGTTTGCGTTAAAATGGATTTATTTATTTATTTATTTATTTATTTATTTATTTATTTATTTTGTTTTTTGAGACAGCGTTCCTCTGTATAGCCCTGGCTGTCCTGGAACTCACTCTGTAGACCAGGCTGGCCTCAAACTCAGAAATCCACCTGCCTCTGCCTCCCAAGTGCTGGGATTAAAGGCATGCGCCACCACGGCCCGGCTGCGTTAATGGAGTTTATACTGAGTTAATGTGTCCCTAACAGGATTGATCAAAACAAGGATCTCAAGAATGATAACTGACAGCAGCTAAGTAATTTGAGCTTAAAACCTTTATTAGAGAGTTTCAAGCAGGAGGAGTGCTTTGTGAATGAGTAATGATAATTTGTTTGAATTTCCCATTTTGTATTTGTAGGCATATCTGCAGAGCTCTAAGTTATAGAGGTTAAGTTCGACATGGATGTTTGAAAATTCTTTGGTAAGTACTACAGTGTTATTAATAAAATGCACTTGTGTTGTATATTTTAACTATAGTGAAACATTTGAACTATAGTACAGTGTAACTTTAAGACAAGATAAATCATTTATGTTGACTCCTAAGCCGTCAGCTTTTGTGATAATTTGTTTAATCCTCATAATCTCATGATTTATGCCATTTTTATTTCAGTTATATAAGAGCTCTGAGGGGCTGGTGAGATGGCTCAGCGGGTAAGAGCACTGACTACTCTTCCGAAGGTCCTGAATTTAAATCCCATCAACCACATGGTAGCCTACAACCATCCTTAATGAGATCTGATGCCCTCTTCTGGTGTGTCTAAAGATAGCTATAGTGTACTTACATATAATAATAAATAAATCTTTGGGCCTCAGCGAGTTGGGGCCGGAGTGAGTGGGGCCGAGCAAGCAGAGGTCCTGAATTCAATTCCTAGCAACCACATGAAGGCTTACAACCATCTGTACAGCTACAGTGTACTCACATACATAAAGTAAATAAATCTTTAAAAAAAAGGGGTGGGGCACTCTGAGGGAAAATAAAAACATGTCCAAGGTGACAGACAACAAGCTAACTTAAGCCTTGACTTAAAAGCCTGTGCTCCATGGGGCCTCAACACTCCATCCTGTTTGGTGGTATATAAAGTCTACCAACTGTTGGAACTTGTGAGGTTCCACCAACATTTGACGGAAGGAGACTCAGGCAGAGATTGTGTTAAGTGAAAATAAATGACACTTCTATATTGGCCACTAATCTTACTTCCTTGTTACAGACTATTCAGTTATGTCTGAAAAGGAACACTAAAACCTTAGACAGTGGGCTGGAGAGATGGCTCAGAGGTTAAGAACACTGACTGCTCTTCCAGGGATCCTGAGTTCAAATCCCAGCAACCATATGGTGGCTCACAACCATTGGTAATGAGATCTGACCCTGACGCCCTCTTCTGGTATTTCTGAAGACAGCTACAATGTACTTAGATATAATAATAAATAAATCTTTAAAAAAAACCTTAGACAATGATTTCCCTTTTTTGAACTGTAAATCAACTTTTAGTAGCCTAATGGATAAGACAGGTACTGGCCAAGAAGATCCAGAGAAGAGAAATAATACAGCCATGCCCAAGATAGGCATCCTTTTTCTTTTTATTTATCAAAAATTTTTTGGCTATTTAACCTAGAACACAATGTTAACAACTAGTTGCCCACATTTCCTCTGGCGTTACACTCTGGTTAGTGTAGCAGTAACTAGGAAGGCCCCTGGGAGAGACAATATTACCCCTGGATTATACACACCACTTGGGGTATTCATTGGGACATTTATTCCCCAAGGTAAACAGATCAGGGAACGCTCCTGCAATTCCCATGTAAAATGTGTACACTAAACACCGCAGAGATTGCTACCTGCTTCCAAATGTATAGCAGAAGGCCATCTTTAAGGATTAAAACAAATATTTAATAGCGAAAGCATGAGGACTTGGAGCAGGGAATGTCACTATTACTGGTGTGGGTTAATGCTTATTGCATAAAACAAGTTACAAAAAAATCATTGTTTCTACCCTCAAAATGGAGTAGCTACAGAAAGAATGCTCATAAAGGTTACAAATAGTCA
The DNA here is from genome assembly GCA_019843815.1 of Montemys delectorum. Lineage (NCBI taxonomy): Eukaryota > Metazoa > Chordata > Mammalia > Rodentia > Muridae > Montemys > Montemys delectorum. The sequence goes on from JADRCD010220162.1 coordinate 19,808, forward strand.
TAGGAACTTAAGAATTTCATAGGACTCGAAAACAGCATGATTTACACACGTCAGTAGAGCTTATAACATGTACATCAATGAGATGTACCGGCACAAGCATGTTTGCTCCATTAGCTGTCTGATGTGTCACCTTTGTAGTGCTGAGGCCAGTAAATGTATCTGCTTCCCTAGGAAGAGTTGAAAGATTGCAGACGTTGGGCAAGATGTTTTGCTTAACCCATTAAGCAGTCAGGATTAATAATCCCCATTATTGTGTAAACACTGTACAAGGTGTCCAAGTATTGGAATACCCCATAGTTCTCTACATAGTACCCTACAGATACATCTTTGAGATGTATCAGTTAAAATATATATATATATATATATATATATAAAATTTAAAAGGTAGTAATGCCCTTGTTTAGAACCTGTCGGGATGGAGATCTAAAGGAATGTAGCCCTTTGGAAGGCAGTTATACTTTTAAGGTTTGTGTATTTTCACCTAGCAACTGTACTTCGCGAAGTCTATTTACAGAAGTACTTAAATGGGGCTATCATCTATGTAAAAGTGTTTAATATATTTTTGGGTGACATAAAAAATAGCCATAGCATATGAGCAATTAAATAAAATTTAAAGTAGCGTTATTCAAGGTAGTATGAAAAATGCTATGTGTCTATGGAATAAAAGTGGATAAATTTATAATAACATAAAATATTATAGGTAGGAACATGAAAATATCCTATCTAAAATGCTGTGTGTGTTGTATGAGTAAAACACCGTTCTGACAGTGTATTCAGAAGAAGGAGAAAGGGGCTACGTACAGACAATTATTCTATTCTGTATCTTGCTTCTTTGGATTTTTCTGGTAAACATTAATACTCCATAACCTTTTCTTTTCCTGGCTTGTTTTTTTTTTAATTTTATTTTAAAGGGATATTATGATATGCTATGATTAAAACTAACAAGATAAACAAATAGAAGGAGAGAGAGAGAACAAGAATCAGAAACCCACTCTCTCACACACTCAGGAATCCCACAAAAACACTAAACTGGAAGCCGAAACGCCATAACCTTTTTCCTGGAGGAGTAAAAAACAGTTTAAAAAGCATTTTAAGGTCAGTTCATTCATTTTTAGCTAATACAAGATGAGAAGTAGCCTGTGGACATACTTGTAGAAATACAGAATTGGTAATACAAAATGCTTTGTTGAAACATTTGCAACAGTGAAGGATTATAATGCATCCACGTAGTGCAAGAGCAGAAAGCCAGTAAAAGAACGGTCTAAGTCTTCGTTAGAGAGAATGTCCATTACGAGATGTCATTACGAAATGTAATGAGAATAGAATGTGGCATGGGGAACCCTCTTGTTTGCTTGTTCTTGACACAAGGTCTGTGTAGCATCCAGTCCTCATACTCACCTCTAGCTGAGAAGGGCGCTGAACTCCCAGTTCCCTTGTCTCTACCTCCAGGGTCCTGGGATTATAGGCAGGAGCCACCAGTCTTGGTTTAGAACTTCCTCATTATGAAATGAGAAATATAAGATGGTGTGGTACCTGGCAAGTAATAACGCTCAGAATGTTTCCATGAGGTGCCGGACAGGTGAGTATAGAAAACAGGACTGACAGATAGAGCTGCTCATTACCTATCCAGGGTGGCATACGCATGACAGTCTCAGCACTTGGGTGCCTGAGGCAGAAAGATTGCAAGATCAAGGCCAGCCTACACTATATGGCTAGTCTCCATCTAACAAAACAGAACAAAAAACCTAATAATCAAGATTATTCTATGGTAGGTCATGTATATGTGTACATATAATGAATTTTTCCTAACCTCTTGGGAATTAAGTACTATAAGGACTTTCCATTCCATGCCAGTCCAGTGTGTGTCCTAATACTATGTACCTTACAGAAGAGAAAACTGAGTAGTTAAACTGCCTCGGGTTCTGTAACTAGAGAACTTTGAACTCGGGCATTGTAACTCTAGGCTTTTAAGAGCTGGGTAACAGAAGTTTATGCATTGTCTTGCACTGTTAATAATACTATGTGATTTTATTTTACTTATTTATTTTTTTAAAGGAAACAATGAGGTTATTTCTGGTAGATCTGTTAGACTACATTTTAATGAAAAACAAGTTAAATTTTAAAGAAAAATAAAACTCCTCTAAAAGTCGTTGGCCACAAGAGGGCATCAGATAGTCTTTAATGTCAATGCTGACGGTGGGACTTCAAGTAATTTCCCCTGATAAGAAAAGTTAAGAGGTTTTAGTCTGAAGCAGTACTTCCTATAGTAGTGGAAATTTTTTTAAGTGTTCCATAGTTGTATACAATTAACATTTCTTTGGTATTTTTTGTTTTTTGATTTTTTTGGGGTTATGTTTGTTTGTTTGTTTGTTTATTTTTGAGACAGGGTTTCTCTGTGTAGCCCTGATTGTCCTGGAACTCACTCTGTAGACCAGGCTGGCCTCGAACTCAGAAATCCGCCTGCCTCTGCCTCCCAAGTGCTGGGATTAAGGCATACACCACCCCTGCCCGGCACATTTCTTTATTAGTATGTTTTTTATGTCATAGAAGTGGTGCCTATACAATAAAAAATATGTACGAAAGTAAGATACCCTGAAAGTCCTTCACACTGTGGCAGATACAGCCTCTGATGAAATGTTAGAGGAGGGAGGGAGGGAGCCACGTTTCCTTCTCTGCACCTCTCTTAGATTAGCAGAGGGAAAAAGACCAGGACACTGAATGAGGCCAGCCTGGGCTACACAGTGAGACCCTGTCTCAAAAACAACAAAAGCTCATCTAAACAAAGAGGAACTTTGACCATATCATTTGTAATACTTGATATACTGAAAGATAGTACTGTTAAAATACAAGGCATAGCAGTGGCTTTGCTTTTGAGGTTTATAGTACAACTTCTCTTCCTTGACAACCAAGAATAACAAACAAGGGCTAGAAAGATGGCTCAGTGGTTAAGAGCACTAGCTGTTCTTCCAGAGGACCCAGGTTCAATTCCCAGCGCCCACGTGGAAGCTCACAACTATCTGTAACCCCTTTTCCAGGAGATCTAACACCCTCATGCAGACATACATGCCAACAAAATACCAGTGTACATAAAATATAAATAATTTTTAAGAATAGCAAGTAAAAGTTTTAAATGGTACTCCATTAAAATTCATTACTTAAACATTTTGAACAGCAGTGTACTTTTGGTTATTAAATTTTTATGTTTTGATTGTTAAGTTCTGATAAATTCATCATAAGTTAAAAAATTATAAATGCATTTAATATGCTAATCATAGCTTAGCAACATAGTAATCCATCATAGAGTATTAGTTTGTGACCATGTGGCTAACTGGGAGCTTCAGCTTGATGCCATTGCCTACCACTGCCAAGAGTATGGTGCCCCCCCCCATATGTTATCAGCATTCAGGTAAGAAAAAAATAATCCAAGTTAGGGGCTGCATAAAACCTTTCTGGTTAGGGATGTCACTCAAGTACAGGGTTCACCTAGAATGTATTGTGCATATTGGGCAAGTACCCTTGAACTATATACATCCCCCCAGCCCCAGAATCAGATGTTTATTTTTTCTATTATCTCATGATATTTAATATATAACCAATGTGTTCCAGTTACTTGAAACCTGGCATCACGGCCAGTATCCCAAAGAGTTCATTCCAAACAATACTTAGCTCTTGTCAAGCACATACCACACTAGGACCACTAGCATCAATGCAAGAATGTAGAGCACCTATTGATAACAGTGTTTCAAGCAGCTAACAGGGAAAGTGACCTTCTTGGTTGCTGTTGCCAACAGAGACTAGTAAAGGTACAAGAGGATCCCACACTAACTACCCTCCTGTCAGTTTTCCTCAATGCCAAGAAGCCAAGATTTCTAGAAAAATAGACCAGTGATCAGGAGACACATTTTGTTTTATGAGGCCTTGTGAAATGAAAAAAAAAGAAAAACTGGATCTTGCCTTTATTTCGATATGTATATGATGATGAACCAGATAACATAGTAATATTTCTGGAACTGTGGTTTTAGTCATAGTTTAATTTACCTGTATCTGGCTTTAAAACACCTCTTCTGAAATACCAGCTCTTACCAAATTTTCTTCCCAAACATGTTCCCTGCCTTGTCATGAAAGTAGTACTTGAAACTTGCAGATTGGCAAATCTCTAATAGTGAAATGTGCATATATAGCAAAAGCCATCGGGGTTTGCAAAACAGTACCCAAATGAACGTAGGATGAGACTGTTCGTACAGTAAGCACCCTGCACTACAAACTTCCCTCCCTTAGATGACTAGCTTTATACTGCCTTACAATCATGGTAAGACGAGCCGGGCAGTGGTGGCGCATGCCTTTAATCCCAGCACTCAGGAGGTAGAGGCAGGCGGATTTCTAAGTTCGAGACCAGCCTGGTCTACAAAGTGAGCTCCAGGACAGCCAGGGCTACACAGGGAAACCTGTCTCGAAAAATCAAAAAAAAAAAATCATGGTAAGATGAAAACTAGTCAACAATTGTAGTCACAATGGATCCTTTTGTAGCACAACAAAAGAAAGGCAGTTAAACCCATTCTTTGAGACGATAAACTGAGTAGACCTGCGTTTCTGCTCCATTGCAGGAAACTTCATGCAAAAGGAATTCCTTGAGATAGTGCAAGGAAGTGCAAGATATACAAAATTAACAATGTGGGTTGGAGAAGAGTCCATAAATCACCACCTCTAAACAATCTCAAAGTTTGATGTCATTCCTTAAGTGCCACATTTTTAAGTCTGTCAGCATTCCCTTGTAAAATATGAATTGCTATTTCACTTAACTGTGCTTTATTGTTTGCTCATAACATAAGAAATTTCAAACTCGCATAAATACATACTGAAGTACTGTGAACATGACAGAACATTTTAGTCAACAGGGAAAGACCTGTTTTACTTTTGGAGAACTTTAATCTTGATTTTTTTTTTTTAAAGAATTATTTATTTAATGTATGTGAGTACACTGTTGCTGTCCTCAGACACACCCGAAGAGGGCATCAGATCCCATTACAGATGGCTGTGAGCCATCATGTGGTTGCTTGGAATTGAACTCAGGACCTCTGGAAGAGCAGACAGTGCTCTTAACCACAGCCATCTCTCCAGCCCTTTAATCTTGATTTGTGTTGTTTCTATGAACACATAGAAGTACTTGACTTTTCTTGTTAAAAGCCTGGTGTGCCATAGAAGAATATTAACTTTACAAGACTACAGGCTGCAGTTACTGGTCTCCATTCCTCTCTGTCCTGCTGCTCCCTGCAAAGGCTCTTACTGCTGACAGTTCTAGGACTGTGTGAGAGGGAAACTGTCCTATTTAACATGGAAAGTACACACTGCCAGTGGCCAAAATTCATCTAGGAGTAGCTAATCTAATCTGTCACTTAATCCTATTTTCTTTTCAAGGGCAAAATAATTCATTCTTTCATTCACTTAGTTTATGCTGATTCCATAAAACTGTTCTGTGTAGAAATTCCAGCAACTTGAAGAAAGTAAATATATACTGAGAGATACTGTTAGAATTGTATTTGGCAGTGGCTTACTAGGAGTAAAATGATTATCTACAAGTAAGACCACTGAGAATCTATTCCATAGAACTTTCTGATATAAAGATGTGTGCGACTCTGAGAACCGCAACTTGGTTTTTCTTCCCTGTTTTGCACTGCCTGACAGCACTGAATCCTAAATCTCAACTCTGGCATTTGAACACATACACTCATTTCCCTGCTTCCTGTCAGACTGCAGTCCCTATAGGATTTGGTCCCTCATCTTCATCTACACAGAAGTGTGAGAATTAACACACACCTCTTAAGTCCCAACCTTTCATCTCTAATCCAGCACTCTCATGCTCCAGATAAACAGACATTTCAACATTGCCAGTTCCCTGTTCAAGGTAATTCCTTCCACTCATGTTCAAAACACAGTTCCGTGGCCTTGTTTCCAGCATTTACAAGGCAAGGCTGTAATTGCCATCTTTCCCCCTCTATAAATTGCCATGGTTACATGCACTGTGGTCTACCATCTCACTTCAAACTTTTTGCCTACAGTAAAGATTGTTTTGCTCCAGGTGTGTAACTCAGTTGCCAGTTATTGTTTTGCCTATATTAAAGAAAACCTTCCTGTCCTTTATGCCTGTAAGAGAGCAGTTCTCAACACAAGTCAAATATGAAGTGTTCAGTTTTCTGTCCCACCTCAGTTTTCCACTAAGTTGCTTTAACCTAAAACCTAATACTTCTTCCTTTATGACCAATCCTGACAGTACTCACTTTGAAAAATAAATAGGATGTTGTTTAAAACACATAAATTAGCAACCGTATGTATAGGATATTCCTGGAACAAGACAGGAAACTGATCTTACCGACTTCTCATTCTGATTTTTTGTTTTTGTTTTCTTTAAGATTTATTTATTTATTATATGTAAGTACACTGTAGCTGTCTTCTGACACTCCAGAAGAGGGCATCAGGTCTCATTATGGATGGTTGTGAGCCATCATATGGTTGCTGGGGTTTGAACTCAGGACCTTCAGAAGAGCAGTCAGTGCTCGTAACCGCTCTCATTCTGTTCTTTGAGTAACCTATTCACAAATTAACAGAATTACGTGCAGTCTTTTGGACAGGAACTGAATAGAAAGTCATTGCACCTTCTCAGCAAGAGGCATGCCAACAAACTGATAGGCAGCTCACATACTCCATTGGGCAAGCGTGAGTTTAAACAGGACTACTGTCCCGTTTTGTTTTTGAAAAACAGCAGACTCTGGAGAAAGGATCAGGCAACTGGACGTGTCACTTTGGTTGATATTAAGTCAATGTAAATTAATGGTGGGCAGTGCCTTTAATGGTGGTACATGCCTTTAATCCCAGAATTTGGGAGGCAGAGGGGAACAGATCTGAGTTTGAAATCAGCCTAATCTACAGTTGATTCCAGTATAGCCAGGGCAGGAAGCCCTGTATTGAAAAATAGAATCACTATATATTAAGCAGGAAACCCTGTATGCAGATATTCCATATAAATTTTGATTGTTTGGGTAGGGCCTTCCTTTGTCGTTTGCACCCATTGCTATTACGAGTTGAGCTGTCCCCAACACCCCAAATTCTTATGTGGAAATGTAATCCTTATTGCACGAGTTGGGAGCTGCTCTGAATATAGATAATTAATTACAGGTACGTCAGATGAGGTCTCCATTGGGTGTAAATGCAGTATGACTGATGTCCTCAAACAAAGGAAATAAAGACAGAGACAGGTATTTATAGAGGAAAAACAATGTGAAGGAAATGGAGAAAAGACCCGGATGCTTAGAACAGTCCATCTCACAGCTCCTAGAGGGAGGAGTCTCTGCCTCTGCCTTGACTGTGGCCTTCTGGCCTCAGAACTTGGGAGTCTCTTACTTAACACCATTTGTGGTAGCTAGTTATGAAAGGAAGCCCTGGCAAGCAAATACAACTACACATAGAGAAATCGCTTGTAAATAACCAGCTTCAGAAGACCAATCATCTAGAGAGGTCAACTGACAGTACTACAAGGATTTTTAAAAACTAAAAAGTCTAAGAAATCATGTTTTAGGTATCTTAGCAGGCCAGTCTCCCTATTTTACACTAAAACGTATTAGGATATCAAAATTAGGCCATGTGCTACCGAGACTAGCATTTACTCCTTAAGCTTTTCCATTAGTTCGTTCAATCATCACAAACAAGGACAGGACTTCCTTGCTGTTCTCCTTTCTATATAATACTTAACAACACTGAAAAGTCATTTTAGTAACTTGGCTTCTACTTTAGAAACACCAGCAGAAAACCTTCAAGCCCTGAGCTTGGTTTGTGGGAACAGCCTGCCGTCTGCTGCCATTACTGCATTTTGAAGTTATATTCAGTTATGGCTTAGACACTTACTGGACCACTTTAATTTAGTAATGTTACTCTGTATCCGGTGTTGCAGTGTTTCCTCAGTGAGACTAGCTATCTGGTCTCTAGAGTTCTTACAGTTAAAATATAGTCTGGTTAAAGGCATTCAGGTATGCACCATACTTTCACCTGACACTTTTTTGTAATATGAACTTTAAAATTCAGATGTGAAACTCTTTGTATCATTATGAGCATCTTAAATATCATGAATGGACACAAAAACTGTCATCATGCCAATTCTATTTCATGAGGTAGGGAACTGCCACCAGTTGAAGCTCATGAAATGCCAGTTAAATGAAGCAACTGGTAATCATTGGCATTCCAACATGGCTTTCCATGTCCTGTATTCTTCATCTTAGCTCGAGTAGGAAATCTCACATTCTCTGTGAGCCATTGGTTCTCAGGTGGACCTGATCAACCTTCTACCCCAGGCAGCTCGGGGACAATAAGCAATGTTTAAAGACACTTTTCATTTTAACAAGTGGGGTAGAGGCAAGGGTGCTCCTGACATCTAACGAGTGGAAGCCAGCCATGCCACTCGCACTTTACAACACACAGGACAGCTGCCTATAGTAACTATCCAGCCATGCCACTCGCACTCTACAACACACAGCGCACTCTACAACACACAGGACAGCTGCCTATAGTAACTATCCAGCCCAATGCTTGGCAGTGCTGAGGCTGAGACAGCCTAGTGAGTAACCACATTATTCTTCAATGCGTATTCTTACTGAAAGTTCAAGGCCCCATTTTCTTGAAAGCATTCCAAGCCCATGAAAATAGCTTTAAACCATGAAATGATGCTACTGTGATGAGAATGTTTATGCTTTCCTGAAATTCTCATCTTGAATCAACTCTCAGTGGCTAATGTGATATGGGGGAGGGGGTGACACTTTTGGGAAGTGGCCGTCACAATGGATCCACCCTCTTGATTGGAATCAATGTCCTTATGAAAGGCATGAATGAGCTTGTCTCCCCCATTCCACTTTAGGAAGACACACAGAACAAGCTCTATCAGACTCTTCCGGTGCTATGGTCTTTGGTTTCCTGGCTTCCAGAATCGTAAGCAGAGTTTGTTTATAAATAACTCAGAATAAGAGATTCTGTTCAAGCAGCAGGAAGGGACCAAAACATGCTTATGTGTTTAATATGTACTTATAAACACTCATTTTTAATTCACCTGAAAAATGTGAATTGATTTATAAAATTACAGAATTCCAGAAGCTTCAATCTCCACATTGTATGCTGGCATATATATGGAGTGGCAAACAATATATGGATGATCACATTTTTTATTCTTGTTCAAGGGATGAGGTTGAAAGAGGCTTGGTACAGGAGAGCAGGAAGAGAAGACATTCTGAAGCTTTGGTAGATGTCTGTAAAAGTAAAATAAAGCCACACCGCAAGGCAGGGACTGCTTTCTTCATTTTATTTCAAAAGTACACAAGGTCACAAACTAAGAGCAAGTTTCTGTTTTTAAACAAAATTGTTCTTACAAACTTTAAAATCTGCATCACTGGATATGTAAGCCAGATATATGAAATACAAAATCTGAAACTGATACTACCAGTAACTTTGCAAATGTGGGTGTCAAATTAGTATTCTTAATACAACTGTGTTTATTGTCAAAATTCACTATTAGGAACAAGAATAAGTCAATTGGTGAATTGTGGTCCTTTTAGCACCTGTGCCATTAAACAAATTAACAGAAATCCCAAAGCTCATCTTTGGCAGACTTCTTAGTGTCTGAATAAACAAACACCAAGCCCAACTGATGGCCTCTATACTCTAAATTACAAACTGGGATGCATTTTGTAAGCTGGAATTTAGGAGGTCAAATTCTGGAAGGTAAGCAAATGGTCAGCCTTCCTAAAGGAGAAATGACCACAGTTCACAAATATATCCCCTCATTCTATAATATTTTCAAAAGGAATCTTGCTCAAATACAGATTATTTTAGTGTCAAAGTAGGCAAATGAGAAATTTGACTGCAGAATGTGTTGCCTTTATTGCTGGAATATCCAGAGGCATTTGAAATATTAAAACTTGCCCAGAACATTTATACTATGAAACACAATAATGTTATAAACATATATGTACATATATAATATATAATGTTGCAAACCACTTAAAATTGTGCCAGCCGTTTTCTACACACTACTCTATAAGTGACACATTTAAAGCATTCACCATATAAAATAGGAACATTATCTATTCACACTGAAATAAGGCAGCTGAGAGCACTCTAAACACTGTTGGAAATATTTTAGAAAAAACAGAAACCTATGAACATTCACATAGCTTCAAATTTACATGCTGTACACACAGAGACAGTAGTTATTTAATAAGTCACACATTAAAGAATAGCCAGCTCCATGCAGTGAGTTCTTTTTAATCAAAAAGTTTACTTGCCTCTCCACATAATCTGATTTCAGGGCACAGTCTGAAATTCACTTCTTAAAAGAATTCAGTTTCAGACCTCAGTCTTTTTGCCCATTCTAGACAAAATACTGTACTACTGAGTTCAATCTCCAGGTGTTAGGTCTCTCAGTGTAGCTCAGGCTTGTTTTGAACTGGCTACAGGCCTCAAATCCATGATCTTTCTGTGCCTCTGAGTTCTGGGATCATAGATGTGCACAGACACATGTACCAGAAATTAGGCATTTCCATAATCTATATGGATCTTCCCTACTAAATACACTCAGTCTGTGATTCCATACTAATAAGTCCTTGGTAGATAACTCAAATTTAAGTTAGTATTTGTCTGTGTAACTATGAAATCATGAAAATTGATACCAGACTTTGAGAAGGGGAGGCTTTCTAACAGGAAAATACTACTAAGATTATCACTAATAATACTCATAAAGTGTTCTGTATTCAGAACAGACTACGGAATCCGTAGTGTCATTTCCCTCCAAAGATGTTTCAATGCTCTCTTTGAGGCATTAACATATGGGTTAAGTCTCTCGTGTATAGAGTGGAATCACAAAGGTCTGCTGTGGAGACAGTGTTGGCCCTGAACTCATACTGGCTCTGAGTTACGATGGACCAGCGAAGTTGATGAGCTGTTGACCATTACTCACATTGATTCGACAGTAAATACTTGCTCCTTGGTTGACTAAAATCAGTGAGATTGTCTGGAAAATTCCTTGGACTTGTCTGACCTTTGGGTAAACTGAGACTAACAGTGAGAAGAGCTGCAGACCAAAGCCTCAAACTTAACTATGTCTCTGATTCTATAGCCTCCAGGCCTGTTGGTATTCACAGTGCTTTGTTTTTTTTAAACAAGTTTCTTTTTCAGATTATTGTTGCTACAGATCTAGACTAAAAATAGTTGGATACTCTAGGTTTTGTTTGCCTTTAAATAAATACAAAGTCTAAGGAAAGGAAAAGGTTTTGAAGTAATTTCTACCTAGCATAATCTTCGTTACCTAAAATCCATTCAGACCTTACATTCCAGTTTATTCTTGTAATTATCTTATAAAAAATGCCAAACATCTGCGAGTCAAATGTGGCTGTAGTTATAAACTAGAACACGGTCCAAGCGTACTGAGGGTGTGAATTTCTTTTAAATCCTAATAAACAATGGTATCATGTAAGTGACATCAAGAAGAGCAGAGGAGAAAAGGCAAGACTGCGACTCTGAGTGTAGAAAGCAGCCATAGTGATGTGCTTTTGAAAACAGTACCTCCACCTCTAAGCACCTTCAAGGCAGGTGCTAGCTAGCTCATAGGCACCAGAAAGTCATTGTAGAAATCAAATACCTTAGAAGGCACAGATGAAGACAACACAAATATAAAAAGTCATTTCATGTGAGGTTTAAACCTACTTTTAAAAAACGCTTCCAAATATGTAAAACTGTACACGAATCCATTACATGGACATTCAGTTTAAATTCACCATTAAAAAGTATACACAATATTCTGCTTAATCGTAAATGCATGCCAACATTAATTTATAATGTAGCATTTACCAGCACAGCACCTGAAGAGATTGACAGAGACCAATTCCCTAGGGGAAAGGTTTTGCAGTTAATGAAATCTTTTATTACAGACCTTATCTACTATAAAGAAAATGCTGGCTCATTACACTCTACACACACTCCCTCACAATCTTAAGGGATATACAATAAATTCACTTTTTTTCCCTACGAAAACTATATTTAATACATTTGGCAGATAGGAGTATTCCCTTTACTCCTTTTTAAATTTCTTTTAAGATTAAGTCACTTTCACAAAACTAAAACTCCAACTTGATTTCTGACAACTATAGAGAGGGAGGGTTGGCCATAGGACACCAAGCACGTTGCCCAAGTCTGGAATTCAGGACTAGTGGAAGACACTTAACTCACCTCCAATATCTTTGTTCACTGACTCTTAGAGAAAAATAGCCTCCAGGAACCATACTCCAAATCAAAAGCCTAGATTAGGTGTTTCTATAACATAAATTATGCAGTACGGTCTGCCACAAAACAGAAACACAAATTTAAAAAATCAGTAATTTGAGGATTTTCATCCATTCCTGCCAGATAAGTGAATTAACAGTTTTCCTTCCTTCCTTCCTTCCTTCCTTCCTTCCTTCCTTCCTTCCTTCCTTCCTTCC
>JADRCD010220162.1:32326-45071 GCA_019843815.1 Montemys delectorum
TCCTTCCTTCCTTCCTTCCTTCCTTCCTTCCTTCCTTCCTTCCTTCCCTCTGTTCCTTCCTTTCCAATTGCAAAAACATCACCTAAAGTAGAAGGCCAGTGTCTAGCTGCAGACTGACAAACCTGGCACAGTACCCTGCCTGGTCAGAGTTCTGTAGCGCTCTACAGGCTCCAGGCACAACAGACACATGCCTCCTCCATTCTCCTCGAGCCTCCTCCTACCCCGACCCGTGTTGCATCAAGGGTTTCAGGTGCTTCTGAAGCTGAAAGGTGCTTTTTGTAGTGCACAAAGGTTACCACTTCCTATTGCCTCTGTAGTGTATCGGTTAAATACTTAAGAAACTTTTCTGCAGCCAGTATAGTAACAGACTTGTAAGCCCAGCATTCAAGAAGCTGAAGCAGAATAATCATGATTTGAGGCCAGCCTAAGCAACGAACGTACTGAGGCCCTATCTCAGAACAACAACAAAAGAAAAAGGAAAGGAAAGAAATGCTGCCATAGGTGTTTATGAGTGACTTAGAAATAAAACTAGGCATTTCTAAAACACTGAATGTCTCCTACTCTTCCAGACAATCAGATACACTTAGAATTCTCAGGCTATAAAAACAAATTCATAAAGTAGTTTTTTAGTGGATTTTTTTTTAAATTTGAGAGATACTGTTGTTCATAAATAAATGAGACAGATACCCTAAAAATAATGGTGGAAACTACAAAGTATCATTTTTCAGATAATTCAAGAATAAACTTGGTATGTATGGAAATTTGCAAATTTCTTCACCCATGACATCATATTCAAAGTGCTATATCTTTCTTAAGATGTAAGATAAAGATATTATTATTTAGATGCCCTTAAAATCAACTTGGTAAGAAACCCCAAATTCTCCAGATGGTCAATACCATTATTCTTAAGCCTTTATCATTTCACTATATAACCAAAAGATCTTATGGAGCATGTTTCTTATAAACTTCTTCACATATATGTACATATATGTGTGTGTGTATATATATGTATATATACACATATAGTGTATATATACACATATTATGTATATATACACATTCATACACACACACATACACACACATATATATGGGCTACTGTTAACAAAATTTAGAACAGAATAAGTTTTGATGTCAAGAGAAGAAACGAGCCATGGAAAGCAGAAAAGAGGTGCAGAGTTCTATACTATAGATCCATCCTTGCTCTGTGCTGGAATCATCACGGGAACGGCTCCCATTCGACTCAGATTAGGGGCAGCTACCTTAGCAGGTGCCAGAGTTGGACTCTGAGGCGCACGTTCAAAGTCTTCACTGGGGACTTGGTTATACTGTGTCTTGGAATACCCTTCCATGTTGGAAGGGGACATGGATCCCAGGGAGGAATGGTTGCTGCCAATATAGCTCCTGGCAGTGGACGTCCGACTCTTGGGAGGAGGCACATCTTCCCTGGAAAACAAAGTCCCCAACACATGCTAAAAACCTTACAATTTTGTAAGCTACAAAGCATGAGTAAGTTCAAAACTATAAACACTGAGCCGAGAACGGCTTCACATCATTAACTGTGTGCCTGTCCCAATTTATTATCTTGGTCGGACCATGAAGAACAGGAATTGAACTATGGCTTTTGTACAAATGTTCATGTTTTGTAATGTGTAATGAGGAAGACCTCTCATGTTCGTATCCTAGCATCAGTGGTCATGTAGTTCAGCCTTAACATTAATCCTTAATAAAGCACTGACATATGCACATACTCTTTCCCCAAAAGGAAAGAAAGAATTCCTTTTTGCTATGAAAGTCCTTGAAGACCTCAGCCAAAAACTACCTATTTCTGTTTTCCAACCCTGAGACTTGGTACCTGAGAATTGGTATCATCAAGCACAGACAGAGAATATAAACTAGAATTACTATGGGTTAAAGCAGCCTAAAACCCAAGTGTTCAGATCTCCAATCTCCAGGCCTAATTAACAATTTTCAAGCTCTTAAGCTGCTTTAGTTAGTCATATGTTCTTATTTTTTAAAGTATAACCCTAGTTAAAATCTACCAGTTTAGAATATTTAAGAAAATAAGCCATGTGTGGAAGTGTGCACCTGTGACCCCACCACTTAGGCGGCTAGAACACTACAATTATGACTTCAAGGGCAGTTTGGGCAACGTGGTGAGACTGTCCCAAGAAGAAAAACTAAAATTCCATTACCAGTTCCACAAACTACCCATGTCACTTAACAACCATCAGGGCTTTTCACCAGAAACAGCCCGTGTTCCTGAGACAAACATTTTGCTGTGGTTCTCAAAACAGGAGAAGAAAACGTGAAGGTTTTACAGTACAACCAGAAGTGGTCAGACTGATGCTTCGGAACGCAGATGCTTGGCAGGGATTTGAAGGAGGAATCAGAGTTCACCCAGACCTCACCGTGCCTTGTTCCTAGAGCGCTTCCGGAACAGGAGTTTTCGGGGTGGGGCTCGTTTCCTGTACACCTGCGGAGTCTGATTTCACTGACTTACCTGATATCATGATGCACTTCCTTCTCGTACTTCTCTTCTCTGCGTTTTCTATGACAGCAGAAGAGGATGGCCCCGATGAGCACAAGGGCCAGCAGCGTCCCTATGACGGCGCCTGCGATCGTTCCAGCTCGGTTGGAGGCTAGCGTGAGATTGCAGCAGAATTAGGAGGAGTAAGAAAACCCACCAGACAGACAGGGCTTAGTACTGAAAAGTATGGTGTGTGTGTGTGTGTGTGTGTGTGTGTGTGTGTGTGTGTGTACAGAATTAGTAGGAGTAAGAAAGCCCACCAGACAGGGCTTAGTACTGAAAGTGTGTGTGTGTGTGTGTGTGTGTGTGTGGAGAGAGAGAGAGACAGATAGACAGACAGACTGACTCATTTTATTGCATATATTAACTTTTAAAAGAGATCACCAAGGCTTTTGTCTAGCAAAGAAAAATGTATAAAGATTATTTTCTTTTGAATGAAATATACCACCCAAATTTAAAAACTGATAGACTGAGTCCAACCTGTTGTGATTAAGGTGGTGACAGAAATGTCACCAGCTTCTCGTACTTTAATGGCTAAATAGTGGACCAAAGCTGATTTGACAACTTTGAGCTACTAAAATGATGGTTTTACTGATCAAAGTGTGGTGTCTTCTCCTCCATGAACTAGGAAAATGAGCAAACACCCAGCGTTCTGACCAATGTGAGCATCCTTGCCGGCATATACCCTCCTCACAGAGTAAACTGAACCAGACCATGAGAGAGGTGCTAACAGAAGCGAAGCGTATGAACAAATGTACTTACGAGGGACGACGTCTAGTCGTAGCATACACTGGTCAGAGCCCACTCTGTTTTGTACTGTGCAGCTGTATGTCCCAGAATACTCAGAACTGGCGTTTTTCACAGATATAACTGGTGAAGTCATTTCTATGAAAGAAAGGGGAGAAAAGCAAATCTGTTTTTACAGGATGTATTGCTGTCAGTTTTTAATAAAGCTAATAAACCTTATGTAAGTTTGGCAGTACAGTTAAAAGACAGATAATGCTGGGTGCAGACAAACTGCCACGGGCAGATTCGCATCTCCAGAGTTCATACAACCAGCCTGCAGATCTTACAAGCAAGCTTCCAGTTACTGTGACCCCTCAGCCAGAGCCTCAGCCTCAGCCAAGTGGCTGGTTTACAGCAGAGCAGTTATAACCACCACATGAGTGGTTATATTTAGCCAAGTTGTAACTTTTTAACTCATGCCCCATCACATAGGTTTGGTTTAAACTTATACTGGTAAGTTACTGGAACATCAGTAAAAATCCAGGCAGAACCACCATGACTCTGATACGTCACCACTGATTGGTGACCGTGCACAGTTCAACATTAAAAAGATCTACCACGCCAACCAAATTACAATATGCTAAAGGTGAAATCTTTATAGAAATATTTCTTCCTTGAGGACACCTGGTTGTGATTATAAGATACTGAATAATTTTCATGGTGATTTGGGCTATTCTATATAGACTAGGGATTTTAAAGTGTAACACCCACATCACCACTAGGTTTAAATCTAAATCAGTGACACAGGGTACCATTTTGGTACCTAACAAGAGCAGTACCTGCTAGCCATGGAGTAGGCATTGTCTGGGAGTCTGACAATTTCTGCCATTCATACTGCAGTGGGAGGGAACCTTCTTTTGGTTCACATTTTAGCTTAAAGTCATTTCCAATCTCTTCTGATCCATCCACGAAGCATCTTGTACCTGAAGGCTTAACTGAGAAAAAAAAAAAAAGTTACAGCTTTATCCAAGAGAATGAATGGTCTTTCTCATGGATTCCATAAGCACCGTAAGCACAGAGTATGATGCACAGCCACTCACCCCTTCCTCAGCCAGGATGGGGCTTAGAATGGACAAGGGAACAAGGAATGATATGTTGTCAAACCAGCTTACGCAGCTTCATCAAACACACATGGGTAATGAGCTCAGGCAAGCAGCCATTGCATAAAGTTCGGTGCATCTCAGGTACAGCTCGGCCCCGGGCACTGCCATTCCATAGGCACATGTCAAGAAAGCGGGGATGATGCGGCTGGGTGATGACGCTCCCAGAAGCTCCCTCTGTTCCTTACCTAGTCTCCGTCCTTGAAACGCCGCCATCTGTGAGTACGTGCCAAGTCATGTCTCTCTAGGTGTCGTTACTGGACAACCAGGGCACTTATTAGTGACACTGATCACCGGGACGATCCGCTTAGCGCAGCATAGACCATTTAACATTATGAATTTACATGAGTTCAAATCCATTCTGACAGCAGAGTCATAGAAGGTAAGTGGAAGGCTACCTTCCAGACCTCAGAGCAATGGTTTAGAGTCACAACTAACCTCATTACCTGCAACTCTGGCCTAATGCCTTGCCATTGCACACTGTTCTGCAGCTCACTGAGACATGGCGTTTATGAAATAAAATTAATGTTAGTCAAGTGGGTTTAGCAAATGTGTGCATACAGTCATTGTTTGGTACTTAGTAGGTTATTGGTTTCAGACCCTATGGGTACATAAATAAGAGGATTCTCAACTGCCTTACCTAAAATGACATAGTATTTCACTTAATCATTCGTGGTTAGACTTGAAATTACCTATAGATGGCTTGTAATACTTACTACTATGTAAACAGTACATAGTTGTTATAATGATTATAACTGGGGGAAAATCATTAAGACTGTACACTACAAATTCACATTTATAATGTTTCCAAATACATTTTGATCCATGGTCTGCTCAGTGTGAGGATGTGAAACCCCAGGATAGAAAGGGCTCACTAGGCAGGAGTCATAACTTTTTCCAAGTTCTCTCATGGTGGCTGTGGACAGCCTTACTTCACACTGGCTGATCAGATTTCTACCAAACGTCATAGATCATCTCTCTTTCTGGAACTGTGACTTGAATAGTAAGGTTAAGCACTTTTTTTTTTTTTTTTGGTCTCTTATTCCATGACTTTTCTAGAATAAGCCACACTGTGTGTAACAGTAATCATCTTCATTAAATGCCAATCACTGTCCCATTGCATCAGCACCAGCCCAGTGTGTCTCCCCATTCATCTACTGGGGACACCTCTAAAACCTGCCTGCGCAAGCTCACCAGGACGGAGTGTGCAGTCTACAAAGTCAGAGGGAGAGCCAGGGAAGTATGAGGAGGAGGAGGGAGGGCCCGTGAGTGACCAGTGTCCTAGTAAAGGTGCAGTGCAGGGCTGTTCTGTGAGCAGTGATGGCCAAACATTAAGTCATTATTTTCATTTTCCTCTAAGACCTTGGGAGAAACAATGCTGCTTCCTACGAAGTCTGCCTGGCTTCAGCGTCTGTCTTCCCAGCCTGATAAATACCAGGGTGACTGATTTCTTTCTCTCAGTCTAAACTGGTTCACATGCTTTCTGTCCTACGTGAATTTTCCTTGCTTCACCATTATGAATAAAAGTGTGTGTGCGCGTGCACGCACACGCGCGTGCGCGCGCGCGCACACACACACACACACACACACACACACACACACACACACACACACGAGTTTAAGGGCCATTCCTGCTGATACCATGACTGTGCTCAGCCACTTGGCCATCAGCGCTGTTCCAGCCAGTTATTCTGGGAATCGCTATGCAAATCCCATCACTCCCAATGTACCTTTTCCTAAATTTTGATAGCCAGCTGTCAATCACTTCATTAATTATATGAATACCAGTGTGAAACACTCTACTCTACGTGTACCTGGACTCAGAACTCCCAGGTAAGTACGGAGTACCCACAGTCACAGAGCCACCACATCTGAAGAGTTCAGACCACTTGTTTAAAGAAACTGTCACTTGCTTATGCAGTTTACAAACATAAAGTCAGTCGATGTTTCCATGACATAAACATAGCTAGTGTTTGCAGTGATGTCATATTCCCTTCTCTATGTTTTTATTCGGGCTCACTTTCACATTCATAAAAAATACTTTAAGACCAGGACCTCTTGTGTTCTAAGTCAGTGAGGTGACCAACAACCAAGCCAACTCTGCAGTTACCATTAGACTGCAAAAGCCATCCCAGTTACTCTTCTCCTACGCCCTGTCTCCTCCTCACACAGGCACACTTTGAAGAGGCCCTGGCCAGGAACACTTGCTCATCCTAAACTAAAATCAAGTCTAGAGACTGACAAGAGGTAACGTCTTACTTCATTAACGTTAGCTCTTGCAGATGGCCCAGTCTGATTCCCAGCACACACATCTGACAGTTCCTAACTGCATACAATTCCAACTCCAGGAGGATCTGATGTGTCTGTCCTGCATGGCCACTGATACACACATACATCGCACACACAGACATCCACATCCACATAATTTGAAATAAATCTTTAAAAATACAAATAGATAGTCTGAGTAACTAATAATAGAAACCTCATCTATCCTTAAAAAAGTAAAGGATTAAAGCACAAAAACATTTTAAAGTTAAATGAGATCTTGGGCTTAATGATAATTAAATCTTATGTTTCAACGTGATAGGCTTAAGTCAAAGGAAATGAAAAAGTTTAAATCTCAGGGAAATTTCTAAAGAGGAAAAAAAAACAATCTTACACCAGTTAACTCCTGGCTTAGTCAACTTTGTTTGTGTTTTCTCTTGCTATAACAAAATGTCTGACGCTGAAGCTAGATCACTATTTTGAAAGGAAAATTGTCTTTGTCTTATAATTCTGGAGGTCCAAAAGCATAGTATCAACTGGACCGAAGCAAAAGTGGCATTTGAAGAAGAGAGCCCTGAGGGGGTCAAAGAAGCTAATCAACTGTAGCAACCTGCTTTCATGGTAATTGATCTACCATGAACTCCATCAATCCCTTCACAAGACTGGAAGCTCCCTGACCTATCGACCTAAAAGGTCCGGCCACTTCCTAAGCCCCTGTGAGTTTGGGGGCACAGCACACCCAAACCATCGCAGAGCTCTACTTCCTAACTTTTACAAAGTAGGCAGTCGTCTTCCTTTCTCCACTCAGAAAAGAGAGACTAGCTGCTTGCTCTCTGCTGCCCAAAGACATCACAAGTACTTCAAGGTAAGAGCAGCCTTGTCTCCATGAGCGCTACTACTGGATGCTGTGGCCACTTTCCCTGTCACCGTGGAATCCCCGTGGACAGTAGGAATGACAACTTACCAAGAACTGTCAGCAGAAATTTCTTATTTGCAACCCCAGGAGCTTTCTTCACTTTGCACTGGTAAGTGCCAATGTCGGACAGCTGCAGATTGGTTACATTTATAGATGCATCACCAGACTTGACGTCATTACTCGTAAAATGTACCCGGCCTTTCAGATCTGGATAGTAGTTATCATAAATTTTGTCTCCAGAATACAAAATGATCTAAAAGCAAAATAAGGAAAGGAGATTTTTAAAAACCCACCTCATTTTGGAACTGTTCACATTTCACAATAAGATCCCCTTATTCTTATCCTGAGACTTGAAGGCCAAAGAATGAATGGTACCAGACACAAATAACAGGGTCACAGCTAGAGCAGCTCCAAGTAGCTCTCTTACCTGAGTAGTGGTGGCGAATAACATACAAGAATATCTTTTTCTCCCCAGTGTTAATGTAAAATGCAAAAGCAAGAAAATTCTGTGTCAGGAAGACAGCAGCTATGCAGCTATGCAGGATGAGAAACGGAAGGGACAGGGCCTGAGTTGTAGTTTACAGGGGCTGAGTTGCAGCTCACTGGGGCTGAGTTGGAGCTCACTGGGGCTGAGTTGCAGCTCACAGGGACTGAGTTGGAGCTCAGAGGGGCTGAGTTGGAGCTCAGAGGGGCTGAGTTGGAGCTCTCTGCTCCATCTCAAATGGGGAAACCAGAGAGGACAGGATCACAGGATATGCCCTATCCAAGAAAGATATCTCAATACTAGACAAAGAGTATCTCAAAACAACAAAACGAACAATCGAACAAACAGGAAAACACAACCACACAGACAAGAAACCCAACCCAGCTATAACCTCACAAATGTCTTGTCTCAGATGCCAATTATGTGCAGTATAACTAGAAAATGTCTCCTAAGGATCTTTTTTCTGAAGGAACCTCTGGATTTTTCTGCATTTGACTCCTCTAGTGTGCCCACCCCACCCTGAGTCCACACACCCTCCTTTATAAGTATGTTAACTGCCCGTCACCAGGTCCCATTCAACATCAGTTTGTTGAGAACACAAAGCTGAAGGCACCGGCACTTGGTCAGAACACACTGGCCATTCCCTGGCTCCCTTGCCACGCCCACTCATCAACATCAATCAACATTCTCACACTTCCTGTCTATTAAACTTCTCACTCAGGTTCAAACCACTGTACCTCAGCTCATTTAGTCACACACATCTCACCAGACACGGGTGTGGCCACAGTGAGCGACCATGTAAACTACCCTAGTGTTTTCCTAAGGACTGTTTAAGAAATGGTACAAGTAGCACTTACCGACGATTTTACTTGTCTTCACTGATCTCTCCTTGCAATGTATAGCAAGGATGGTGGGACTGCCTGGAACTGTCCCCGTGTAACATTTACCCTAAAACAGGGCTGGCCCTTGTAGCAGTTATATTATACAGACTTAGCGACGTATCAGCCAGACGTGTTCTCACTTGGCACAGTGTGTGACCAATGTTTCTATATTATTTCCAAGCTGACTAGGTACTAGTGAGTGCAATATTTTGTTAAATTCTGCTAAGGGGTGGTTATGACCTATGTCCATTTTCTGACACGTAAGGAAATATGTTTATGGAACATGGGAGACAAGGAAGGCCAATGCAAAGGATAACAAAAGCAGAGGTATGAGAATTGCAGAATTCTGGGTTCAAATCCCAACTACTAGCTGTGTGACGTTGAGCTTGTTCCTTCACATCTCTGAGCCTGTTTCCTCACTTTCAGAAGCATAATCACGCTCATTTCACAGAGTCTGATTAAAGTTTCCCCTACGTCCAGTCGTGTGCTGCATAGAGAGGCTTCTGTCAAGCCAGGAGTGTGTGTACAATGGTGGGGCCAGAAGGCTACTTCATAGCCCTGGTGTTTGTGTGTCCATTCTATGATGCCCAAATGATTGAGAGTCTCAGCAGATATCCTGCATGCTGAAACAGGCATGACTGTATAAAGACCGCCAACAGAGGCCAGGATGTGGTACATGGTAAAGGGTCACACTGGGATAGAAGTAGACATGTCCCCAGCCTAGCCTTCCACCTTCAAAGTCCTTAGCTACCACCATCTATTAGATTAACTATATTCAGACCGTTCAGCGGACACATGGAATAGCCAGAATTCTAGGGAGGCATGCTGTTTTGTAGAGAGTGCTCCGTACCTGCCAACTTCCTTTCATTGGATTTTACTGTGTTTTAAATCTGAGGCCAGGCTTTTAACCCAGAAATGGACACTCCAGGCCAAGTGCCCAGCGTCGTACTTGGGTCACAATTCTTGTGCCTCATCCTTAGCTTGCAAGACTTGGGACCCTCTTCCCATGAGCAGACAGGCTATGGGCCTGGGGTACACTATGCTTGCTGGTCTCCTGTAGCTCAGAAGGGCTCCTGCTCGCTCTTCTATGTTAACCGCAGGTTCAGACTCCCGAGCAGGACAAGGAAAGGAGTGCCAGACATCATTAGAAATGTGTGTGGACATCTTCACAGAGAGAGGTGGGGGAAGGGAAGTTAAGAGTGAGAATGGAGAGGCCCAGGGTACCCACTGGGCTGAAGAAGGAAAGGGGGCAACTCTGTTCGGTAAGTTTTTGTTTTGTGGGGTGTGTGTGTTTGTGTGTGTGTGTGTGTGTGTGTATGTGTATGTGTATGTGTATATGTATGTGTATGTGTGTGTATGTGTGTGTGTGTGCCTGGTTTTTTGGGAAGGGTATGTGTCTGTGTGTGTGTGTGTGTGTGTGTGTGTGTGTGTGCGCGCGCCTGGTTTTTTGGGAAAGGGGGGTTGTTTTGTTTTTATTTTTTGTTTCCTTAGGAAACAGGTCTGATCACACAATCAGACCAACGAGAACAGAGGAAATGCATAGCCCTGGTCACTGACAGCTAAGGACGCTGACGGCTTCTTTACCTCCTTCACAGATGTCTGTGATTTATCAAAAACTACTTGTTTCCGGGATGCACTAATTCAGTCATTTAAAAAGAAGACTTTCATTTTCAGTTTAAAAATGACCCCTTCTCTCTTACTTGGACAATAAAGTAAACGGGCAACTTTTTTTTGAAAGGGTCACATTATGTGGTGCAGGCTGTCTTCAACCTCAGCATTCTTCTGCCTCACTCTCCTGATGAGGGAATGGCAGACGAACAGCACCATGCCCAGCTCTGACAGCTAAATACTGCATCTACATACTTCTATCACTGTACCCCGTGACAGCCTGAACTCACTTCCCTACCTCTGCTCTAATATTAGTTAAGTGAAGTATATCAAATGAAATTAATATATAATGTTGTATTTAAAACGAATACTAAACTCATTAAGTAAATACGTTCCAGCGTTTTGTGCTGCTGTCTCCCGCTCCCACCCTTTATTGGTTTTGTGTGTGCTAAGGAATGGGCTCTGGGGAAACGAACCTATCATCAAGAATGAGTGCCTGCCTACAGCTCCTGGGATCCACAGGATGCAAGGAAAGACTCAACTTCCAAAGCTGCCTCTACCCTCCACTGGCTCGTCACTGTGTCACACGCATGTGCACAGGCACACAAGTAAATAAAAAGTCAAGGTAAAACAACAACGAAGATCTCATTTCCTCGCACGTAATACATCATACAGGATATTTAACTTGAAGAAATATGGAAACTAGGCCCCAACAATAATACTGTACACCTTTCCTACGTGTATTATACCTAGCATCTTGCTTAACAAACTTGTTTCACTCAAAGTCCCTAAATGGTATGTACACTGCTATGTGCCTGCTCCAGATACCCACAGTTCCCTGCTCTGGCCCCTCACATGCAAGCCCAGACTTTCAAAGCTTCCCTAGGGCCCTGAAGCAGCAGCCCTCTGCTCACTGTCCCCTTCATGCACTCCATAAGCAGTATCTTCTGGGTGTGTCGACACACAGCATGACTGTGTTCCTCACTTACACCATAGCCGAGCAGCTAACGGACTGCTCTCTCCTGGGCCCCTGCACCCAGTCTATGTGAAGGCACACCGGAGAGCCGCGCTGATCAAACTCACCACTTGATCCACTTTCTGGTTATCAGATGGGGAGATCAGCCATTCGATGTCCAGTGGTCCCTGGTCTTCAGGATCCAGAGTAAACTTGCATGGTAGATACGCAGTTTCCCCTTTAGCTTTTTCGATCCTCTGTTCGAGTGTGGTGATACTCAAACCACTGGCAAAATCTGCAAGAAGAGCCACATACACGGGATTAAGCCTCTGCTACGGGCCCTGGCACGTGGCCCTGGGGCTATTCATGGAAGACAGGGTTTGGGTTCAGCGCAGAGGAGTTCAAGGTCTGTGGTGCCTTTGTAATGAGCCCACCGATGCTACAAATTCCAAACAATTCCCTTTAAAAGCACTGTGAACTTCTCAGAGGCAAAAAAAAAAAAAAAAAAGTTTGTACTGTTTATGGGCTGAAGCCTAGGTCAGCTGACCAAGTGTTGGGATTATAAAGGTGCGAGACCAAGCCTGACTATAGACCTACTGTTGCTAACGCTGAAAATACAGCTCAGTTGCCTGGTTCATGCACAGCCCAGACACTGGAATCTCAGGGAAGTCAGCCGCTGCCTTGTTCTTGTTGTTTTGTTGCGTTTTTGTTTGGGTGTTTTGGTTTTGTCACTGAGCATGTGGCACACACAAATTAATGACAACACCAGGGAAGCAAAAGCAGGAGAACCACAAGTTAAGAGGCTAGCCTGGGATACACAGCAAGACTGTTTCAGAAACGGGAGCGGGGGAAGGTTTGCCATCAACTATAGTAGCACATTCCTGAACCCCCCCACGCCCCCACTAATGAACCAGACAGGAGGACTGAGAGTTTGAGCACCCACCCCCAACTCCAGGCAGGAGGGAGCCAGCGCCCTGTCAGAGCACTTGCCTAGCATTTAAAAGGCTCTGTGGGTTCGTTCCCTGGGCATCATTTAAAAAATAAAGTCAATGTTGGTTTTCAAATCAAGATGTAAGTTATAGCCGGCAGTGGTGGTGTACGCCTTTAGTCCCAGCACTTGAAGAGGCAGAGGCAGGCGGATCTCAGAGTTCCAAGCCAGCCTGGTCTACAGAGTGAGTTCCAGGACAGCCAGGGCTACACAGAGAAACCCTGTCTCAGAT
>JADRCD010220164.1:0-15694 GCA_019843815.1 Montemys delectorum
TATATATATATACAGTTTTAAGTGAAATCGTCTCACCTGGGATGACAGTGCTCCCTCTAAGAGCCATACACCAGCTAACAAAAAACATAAAACCAGGCATGAGAAACCCTCCTTTAAATTGTTGGTCATGGTTGCCCAAAACAATATAGAATATTCCAATTGTCCTTAGTTGCCAACCAGAAGTGAAAGATAAGTCTCTACTGCTGAAGATACTGCATACTTTGGACATAGGTGCCAGATGGATCTATAGAGTCCCTATACTGGATCTCACCTGAAAGCTTTCTCCATGAATACCAGTTTTCATGGCACCTGAAGACATTGTGCAAGCTTCTAAATGGAGGAAGCAACCTAACAGTCCTACCCGTTTATGATATCCATGAATCACAATGGCCACCATGGCATCATAATGTTAAAGTTGCATGAGTGGCATACATACATTGGTAGTAACCAACAACTCCCTAATGCAGTTGAACTTAAGGCTTACTCAATAAGAAGGGAATCATGCCTGGGACTGCAAACCTAGCCACCTACCCGGGGCTAATAAAATCATAGGTCTTAGGGAAGAAGCTACAATCTTTACTAAACCAACATAATTCCTAACTACATTCTAAATATTTGTTCTTATATCCACAAAATGTAGTACTCACCCCTAATGAAGGAAACTTCCCTTTGCAACAGACCTCAACTAATTGTAGAAAACAATTAATCAAAAGTGTGTCATGCCAGGTGGTGGTGGTACATGCCTTTAATCCCAGCACTTGGGAGGCAGAGGCAGGCGGATTTCTGAGTTTGAAGCCAACCTGGTCTACAGAGTGAGTTGCAGGACAGCCAGAGCTACACAGAGAAGCCCTGTCTCAAAAAAAAAATAAAAATAAAAATAAAAATAAAAATAAAAATAAAAATAAAAGTGTGCCACTCCGTCACAGTGGATGCATCTACAACACAACTTAAGGCAATGTGTCATTATATCAAGGGGGCAGGAAGATTGTAAGAGCCAGAGGAGCAAAGGGTTTGCTATGAAATTACATCTCCTAGAAATGTCAGAGGGTACACCCCTGAAGCCTCACTAATATAGCTACCTAACCATTACCTAAATAAGGAAGACATTAATAGACATGTCAAGGTGGATAGAGGCGATCTCATGAAGCTTCAACCCTAGACAAAGAACTTCAGGCAACTACAGAATGCTTAAGTGGGAGGAATATCAGATCTTGTCTAGCAGGTTTGTATTGTAGCATTCAGGAGCACCACCTAGTTAAAACAACTGATGGCTGTTTTCCCACCGCAGCTTAAACAGAACCTTAGGGCACTAAGAAATGTGGCTAGACAAATGGAAGCTTTCAGTTCAATTTCAATTTGATGTCTCTGTAACAAAGTGTGTGGTGTCTTCAACAAGTGTCTTGCTATTTAGTGTGGGTGGGTGAACAAGAGTAAGAACAATAGGGATTATTATTTTAGACCCTCTGGACCTTCCCAGGCCAACAGCCCTAAGGAGGTATAGCACTCGTGCCACTAAGGTTTGTATTTCATAGCCTATCACTGAAGTCTGAGACAACATTATCTAATTATTCAGAGTACCACTGTTCAAACTCCTCTTACTTTTAAAAATTCACCTATCTACCCTTACACGTATGACTGTTAGCCTACATGTATGTCTGTACTATATGCATGTCATGCCTGTGGAGGGCAGAAGAAGGCACTGAACCTCCTGGTGCTAGAATTATAGACTGTGAGACACCATGTGGCTGCTGGGGTTGAACCTAGGTCCTCTGGAACAGTAGCCAGTGCTCTTAATCCCTGAACCATCTCTCTAGACCCTGTATTTTTTAAATATTTTTAATAATTGTTAATTAATAAAAATTAACAATTTTTAATAAATTGTGCTTTGTAGTTAACTTATAAAGCAGTTGGTTTCCATGTGCTTTTTTTTTATACTTTCTTAGTTTTGATTGACTGACACTACCTGCACTTTGCTCCATTTCCATGTAAACCTTTTCACAACTATTAACCTACCATCCTCTCATATTACATGTGTTTTACTAGCATCGCCTTTTGTTTTGTTTTGTTTTTTTTCGAGACAGGGTTTCTCTGTGTAGTCCTGGCTGTCCTGAAACTCACTCTGTAGACCAGGCTAGCCTCAAACTCAGAAATCTGCCTGCCTCTGCCTCCCAAATGCTGGGATTAAAGGCTTGCGCCATCACCACCCGGCCCTAACATCACCTTAAGATCACTCCATTCCCACACCACCATGGCTCATCACTCCAATTTAAACACAGAAATTAGAAATTCTGAAGCTACGATCTACATATAATAAGAGAGAACATGTGACCCTAGCTTACATCATCCAGTGTAGCTGGGCAGTGGTGGCACACCCCTTTAATCCCAACACTTGGTAGGCAGAGGCAGGTGGATTTCTGAGTTCAAGGCCAGCCTGGTCTATGGAGTGAGTTCCAGGACAGCCAGGGCTACACAGAGAAACCCTATCTCAAAAAACAAAAAACAAAACAAAACAAAAAACCATCATCCAGTGTAATATTTTCTTATTTCATTCATATTACTGAAAATTTCACAATTTCATGTCTAATGCTAATTAAATTCAACAATATATGTGGTGAAAATGAACCACATTTTCATCATTCATTCATCACTTGCTAGGTATCTAGGCTGATTGCATTTCCTAATTATTGTAAATAGAGCAGCAGTGAGCATGGGTATGTAGGATCTCAGTCTTGAAGTCTAGCATCCTTTGGGAATACATACATAACTAAGAACAATATAGCTGGGTCATATTATAGCTCTATTGTTAGGTTTTATAGGAACCTCCTCAGTGACTTCCATAGTGGCTGCACAAGTACATGCTCCCAAGAAGAGTCAGAAGGAGCCGCCCTTTCTCTACATCCATGTAGGCCCTCATTACCATATTTTCTTCTTGAGGGACAAATGACTAGGATAAAATGAAATCCTAACACAGCTTGATATTTTATTTCCCTGATGGATAATAATTTTAAACACTTAAAAATACTCTTTAGCCATTTGTATTTTTCCTGATGTAAGAAAGACCTTGTCTTCTGTGTCCCTCTCAGCTTCAAGAGACAATTTTAAGGCACTTGCCCTCAGTGAGGAGGAAGGAAAGAAAGGGGTCAGAACTCAGTTTACCCAGAGAACTTTTTAACTCACCAAATCCCTTCTAATTTTCAACTTTCTACCTTTTTATATTCTCAAAATAAATAAAGAGTTCATAAGTTGTGAAGCTACTTCCCCATAGTTCTGTTGAAAGCTTTTTATATACTCATACAGTATATAAATCAATATTTCCAGTCAACATCTTGTGACTTAGTCACAATTCAGCTGAATGAATATTATGTCGTTAGACCATTGGCTTAGCACTTCCCTCACTAGGAGCTCTAAGGCATTTCTTTCTCTCTGATCCACCCAAAGCTTTCTTTACACAGGATACACACACTAGGCATTCAAATCATGAGTTGTGAAACTGAGTAAGAACTTTTGTTCGGCTGAAGTTCAAGCGGTACACAATGAATTGGCTAGCAGGCAGTGATCATTGTTTTTGAAATCAATAATAATTTACTTATTAGCTGTGGTACATGCCTGAAAAATATTTCTCTTTCCGCTAAAGATATTCACATTCAGCATTTACTTGCCAGTAAGAATTTCCCATCGTTAATGTACCTTTTCATCACAGGCAGAATTGAATATTCATGTCCTATTCAAATCACTGTTACTGGAGCCTGGTGGTTTCACCCCCACCCACACTAGATAGTTAACCCATGGTTTATGTGAAAATCTTATTACGAGTTTCCCACTTATAGACTCCTTTTCAGTCAGTTCTTTAATATGAACTGTAAACTTGGTAAGAAATTGCATGAAGGAGTTATGAAAGGCAGAGACATAGAACTTAGACTCATAATCAAAACTGTATGCTTATTCCACACACCAATAAAATTATTTCTCATTCCAAGTTTGCTATCTTGAATTCTTGTTTTAAATGTTCACCTAATGCTTTTCTATTATATTTATGGAGGACTTTAAAGCAAACAAACAAAAATGGCCAGGTCAGAACTTTCTATGTGTGCACAGTGTAGCCTGCCGTGATGTCATACAAAAACATTTCTCCGCCTGATAAATAGATTGATACTTTAATCTTTTATTCAATTATGTTGTAGTAAATAGACTAGGACTTCTATTCTAGTATCTTTGGTGGAAGTAATGAAGTCTTTGCAATATGAGATTTTATGACAGTTCACTATTAATAAATTTTACTGAGAACGAGAAAAGACTGCCGAGGTTAGCTTGAAAATTATTGGATCTGCAGATTTGTGAGATGAATAAGTCGAGTTTTGCTATATCAAAAATATTTCCCATAATAATTTGTATGCTAAGTAGTTTATAATGATTTGGCCAGGAGCACAAGAAGCCACCATTAATTCATACTGATAACCCAGAGCTGGTGTATTCCTTTACCAAGCAACTTACGAAAACAGGCCCAAATTACTGTCAGTGTTTAATTCTAATTAGGTCCCTTGCCCTGTGGCTTTCCCATGTAACCCTCTGATGGTAAATCAACCGTTAAATGACTAGGAGTGGCCTGAAAGGATAAGTGCACCACCACAGAGCAGGGCAGGAGGAGCTGGATTAACTGGATTCCATCAATGCCGGCCTGCTTCTGCTTGCTGCTTACTTTTTGATACTGTCTATTCTGGATTCTAGCATCCATCACTGAAATGAAACATTTTAAAATAAGCACAGTCTAAATCATTATTAATTGTAGATTATCGAAGTACCTCCCCTTGCACCTCATAGAAAGACAAATCTATATAGTTCACTAGCAAAATAATATCATATTGTTAAACCATCCTGCACAAATCCTCCAAGGATGTAGGGGCTCAGGTCCTATTCTCTAATCCACAGTGTGCACTTTAAGCACTTTTCTCTGCACCATTTCAGCTCTGCCCCTTAGAGTTCCTCCTCAGCAGGTGATGCTGGTTTGCAGCCCCTCCTATTTCCCAAGACCATTTCCCTGAAATGGACCTTTCCTTCTTCTAACTCACCTCTTTAAAAGTACTGATTATGCGAGTGTGGGTGTGCGTGTGTGTATGCACGTACATGCAGGAATGTGTGGGCTCGCATTTGCGAGTGCATGTGTGTTCTTCTAGAAGAGATGGTAGAAAATTGCTATGATCATCAACTGTAGTCAAGCAGATACAGTTCAATGAGACTTGTAAAATACAGCATGGATCCTGTGGGCTATGGTGAAGACCTTTGCCTCTTCCTTCCTTTGTCCTGCATTATCTGTGGTCTCCAGTTGTTTCCCTAATTCAGTCTGAAGCTTGCATCAGTAAAAGCAATGCCTCAAACAGGAGACAGGACCCAAGAGGGACTAGAAGAAATCAGTACCCCCGGCTTCAAAAAAAAAAAAAAAAAACACTTGAAAATTAGCTTTATTAATTTGATTGTTCCAGAGAAAGATAAAATAATATCCAAATAGTCTTAGACTCTGGCTGACTGAGAGAAGCTTCAGCATCTTCCTTGGGTATAGGTAAGACACTTGAGTGGTATCAGCACAGAGTGTGTCCGATGATGCACTGCACGGTGTGCTGAGAGATGATAGCTCTGAAGTCTGAAACACAGCCAAAGGCTTAACCAAGTAGTTAAAGGAACAGAAAGCTTAGTGATCCACTGGGACCTAGACTGATAAAAGCAGAATGATAGAAAAATGACCCAATGTAAACTTCAAATTGCATCTCTAAGTCCGTAAAGTCTCCAGAAAATGCTAGCTGTAACATGACGGGTTAATAATCACACTTTCAGGGAGGGAAAAAAAAAAAAAAAAAAAGCAAGAGGCCAAAATAACAGTGATTTGAGAGAGGCATGAATATTCAATTCTGCCTGTGATCAGAAGTTACATTAATGATGGGAAGATTTAACTGACAAGTAAATGCTGAAATGAAATCCTTAATGGAAAGAGAAATATTTTTCAGAAACACATTGCAGATAATAAGTAAATTATTACCAACTTCAATAAAACATGATGATGAACATGCAAACCTTTAATGTCTAACATGAGGCGTGAGTGAACAATGGTGTTTTCAGGAAGATCAGCACCTTCTGCATGGCTCCTTTTTATTTTTAAAGTATCCATCTCTCTTAGAGATTTCTTTCAACTACTAATAAAAGAAAAGCTGTTAGAGTGTTTTTAAAGAGAATCTTTATTATTAAAAGAATAAAGAAAAGTCAAGGCATCTTTTTTTAATCCTACTAGCGAATATTATTTTTAAGCAATCTTTAATATTTTTAGACTTGACAATAAACACATTTATAACTACAGAAAATATTAATAAAAATATTTAGACCTTCATCATACTAGACATAGAGTAGAATTTGTGTTATTTTATCTTAAACACAAAAGTTTCCAGTTGTTACATTTGGCCAGAGGGTGTTACTGTTTTGTTGTCAGGGATTAAAAACTAGAAAAAAAAAACATTTCAAGGACACATTGTTTGTAGTGTTATTTCATGATGCAAAATTTATTTGGGATCCACAGCCAGCTGCTGGATGAATGTTCTAGTAGATTATTAGTTGATCAAATGACTAGTTGTGTGAGTTTTGTAGAAAAGTCATGTCTTTTTCTTCTGTTCAGGGTTCTGGGTTAGTCTCTAAGGATAATAGAAAAAACATTTTACCCATCAGGATGAAGCTACAAAGATCCTTGCCGAAGTGGAACAGGCAAGGATGTACAGCTGAGTACAGTACCTAACTTGCAACTACTTAACTAGAACAGCAACACAATTTATTTCTACCCTAGAGGAGAATTATCAAGGATTTCTGACCCCACAGCCCTTGAACACACAATCAGAGTGAGTTATTCCCTCCAAATAGAGATCTATCACCTTAGTCAAATTCCAGGTCCTCCACCTCTGAAAAATTCTATCTATCTAGAAATAATGAATGATCAGACGCGGGAGAAGAAATTCATTGGGAAAATGAATTCTCACTGAGTCCTACAACATTTTAGTATGACCCTAGCACCTCTGTTAACTTTCACTATAAGACTAACATCCAAAAGCATTATTGTTGCAACACAGAACATCATAGCATTATGTTCTCATATTGGTGAACTTTTAAAACCAGTTTTAAAATGTCTACATATCTGTGTGTCCTTTTTAAATGAGTACTTTTGATATATTCAAGCATTGTGCTGGACATATTTTATTAAATAACTGTTATGAGAAAAAAATATGAGCTCACATAGGCAAGATGTCTGTCATGCAGAAGTGACTTCTGTCCCACTGCTACATTTCTGGTCACTCAGAATGTCCTCTGCCTTCCCATTCGATATTGCAATTCAAGTTGAATTTAGAATGGAAAGAGGGGTCTTATTTAAAAACAAGAATGAATGAATTGCATGATGGAGTTCTTACTTTGGTATTGGAGTTTATGTTGGTTTCATTTTGTTTTGTTGGTTGGTTTTGTTTGAATTAGAGTTATACATTCCAGACTAGCCAGAAGTTCATTAAGTAGGCCACCCAAACTGGTCTACAATTCTTGATCTTCCTATCCAGCTTATTGGGTATTGGGAATAAAGCTATGTGAAGCAAGTCCATCTGAATGGAATTATAAAGGAAATTAAAAGTCTTGTTTTGAAAGAATTGAAAGCTGAATTGAAATGATAAATGTTCATGACAGTAGAAAGGAGTTTGGCATCCAGCATGACGTGATAAATACAATGCAGATGGACTCTTCTCCCAGCTCACCAGGTACTATCCTAAGCTACAACTACATAAGCCTAAAAGTAGAAGCCATTTGGTTTCTACTTCATTCTTCAGGCAAGCCTCCTATTCATCCTCTCCAGTATTCAGCTGTCTCAACTGCTCAATCAGCTCCTCCCACCCCAAACACTCTTTGGCTTTTGCCTTCCTAATTGGATGTCCTGGGTGTAGACTGATTTTCCTTGAACTACAGCTACCAGAAAAAATAACATCAACATACCATTCATGAACACAAATGATGTTTCTTCCATTGAGATGTGTATCTCAATTAGCTTGATAAATCAGAATGAATCAATCAGAACACAGGTAGATCTATAGATGACTAATTTACACTTTGTTCTTTGCATTAGATTCACTGGCTTACTTTCTCTTCAATGTACAGTCTAATTTATCTTATAAAAATGCACATTATGAAAAAAAATTTTAAAAATGCACATTATGACTTTTTTACCACTGGGTTTGGTAGTAAAGGTGCGTACTAACCATTCATAAGGCCCTGGAGTCAATCCCAAGCACCATCAAAGAAACAAAACTTACAAGAAAAAGGTATGTTTCCATTGAATACACATGGGAAGAGGAACTAAACACAGTAAAAATGATTTCCTATATTGGATCTCCAAGTCACCTAACATAGGACTAATTTAAAAACTAAACTACTCAGCAGTTGCTCTCATAACCCAAACTCTTATACTAACCAGGCCCATCTTTTGCAGTTATCCACACAAATACGTGATAACTGTCCCTGTACAAAAGAAGCTAGAGTTTTGCAAATTGGGAGTAAAATAAGGGAGAAAGCCATGCACATTAGAAACTCAAGTGATATGAATTCAGACAGCTGTAATACCAAGACAACTGTCATTTGAAGTAATGACTCTGTTTTACTTCATGTAAGCTGGTATTCAATTATACAAAAATAGTTAAAAACTTGAAACTACAAACTAAATAATTGAAAAACACATCCCTAAAGTGTTTGATTTGTGAAAAGCACGTGGATCCAGGTGTTTATCTTTCCATATCATGTCCTATGGTGAATTTCACTAATGGATATCACAGACTTTCAAATTATAGATGTTTGTACTCTAGGGGCTGGGATGGTGGCTCAGTAGTTAAGAGCACTAGCTGATCTTCCAGAAGACCTGAGTTCAATTCCGAGCACCCAGATGGAGGCTCACAAGCACCTGTTACTCCAGTTCCAGAGGATCTGATGCCATCTTCTGGCCTCTGCAGGCACTGTATATACACGTTGCACAGATAGAAATGCAAGCAAAACCTCCATACATCTAAAATAAAGGTAAAAGGAAAGATACTTATGCTTTATACTTAAATACTATATTACAGACAAGAAGAGGACATCAGGTAATACTTTCTAATACTCTGTGGGGAAAGAAAATGAATGCATAGATTTTTCCTAATAAAAATTCTAGGAGTCCTTAATATACAAATGAAAACCCAAGAAACATACTTAATTACCAGAGTAGATTTTCTATTTCATTTCAGTAAATGAGTCCTGTGCTCCTGAAAAGAGGAGCACCATACTAGAGAGGAGCACGTTACACTGTGAGGAAGACAGGGTATTACAGAAGTCCAAAACAGGGAAGAGTCAGATGAAAGTTCGCAGGCATAGCTCTGAGGCCCATTAGGTAGGCACAGGTGAATTTCTTCAATGTTTGCTAACAGGACAAATACAGGTTTAAATTTTGCCTGAACTGTTGAAGTATTGTGAGGTCAGTAAAGTAGTTGAGACTTAATGCTTGCACTTCTCACATTGTAGGATAGTTTTATTGTATTTTTTGTAACAACTGTTGTTACTTTATTTTATAAGTAGGAAGGTATGGTTAGTCCTCCCCCTCCGTGACCTTATACTGGTTAGTTTTTGTCAACTCTACACTAGCAAGAGTGATCTCGGAAAACGGAATCTCACTTAAGAGAATGCCTCCATCAGATTCGACTGTAGGCAAGTCTGTGGATCATATTCCTGATTCATGGTTGATATGGAAGGTCACAGCCCTGTGCGAACAATGCCACCCTTGGGAGACTGAGAAAACCACAGAGAACAAACCAGTGAGCAACATTCTTCCATCCATGGTATCTCCCTCAGTCCCTGCTTCCGGGTACCTAGCTTGAATTCCCACTCTGGCTTCCCTTTAGGATGGACTATCAGTGGTGATGCAAAATAAACCCTTTCCTCCTCATGCTGTCTCATGGTATCATCACAGTTGGCAATAGAAAGCCAAATAAGACTCTCTAGTCAGCTGAAACACACCCCACATTCCTTCCTCAAAACCAGCTATGCCTCTTTCAAGTTCTGTCCCAAGCACAGAGATTTGGGGTAACATTAACTTTTATTTTAATTTTACTTTCATGACTTTCTATGTATACAGTGCTTCCTGCCAAGTAGCTGGACCATTAACTATAAGCCTAGCCTGGGACACTGTGGGCTGCCCTCTAGTTGACCGTCTGCACCCGTGAAAGGCGCTGTTGTGAAGACGTGCCCCCTTGCCCTGAGCTACCATCTCATGCCAGAGATTTCCAAGGGTGAACCTATTATATCGCCACAGCCACTGCATTCACCCATTTGAGTCATATTTTGGCTCAAAGCCTAATGGAAGACACAGTCAATACTGAATTCAGATGAATTTGTTCTCCAATGTTTCTAAAGAATACTTTTATAATAAAGCTTTACATGCAATAAGTATCAAATTGACAGTTATAATATCAAATATCAGAACACATAGCATTTGGTTTATGTAATGTATTATAAGAAAAAAGGCCTATGTAAAGTCAATGTCTTTTATCTTCCCACTGATTTTATTTCAAATTCATATGTCTTTTCTGCTGGCAAAAGTCTGACCACTGTACATGGAAGTGCCTATAATTAGGAATGTGGTAACTCATAAAAATTGAGTATTTAAAATAAATATATTTTTTTTCTAATGAAACATTAACCAGGCCCTCAAAACTATGATAATGCAACAAACTAAAACACTTTAAAATAAAACTGAACAATTAACTGTGGTATGTCAGGAGAAATCAAACGCACTGTGTGCCTCACACATCACCATTTCTAAAGAAAAGCTGTGATGCTCAAGAATTCCCCAAAACAGAGTGCTGCAACATTTCATGAAGCTACTTAGATCTACTTTATGTGTAGTTTAAACACAAATTTAAGAAATTGGTCTCTAAGCATTTGCTTTTCACACACTTTACACTGACAGCTGCTAACTTGCTGTGTTACCTTGGAATCCATTTCAAATCTCTGGTCTGTTTCTCATTTACATAATTGTTTCCTCTTGATGTTCTATAGAGATGATACAAAGAAAGCAGGAAAGAAGTCCAATTTGGCTTCCATTATACCTATATTTAGGTGCCACAGAGGAACACCATGGATAGATAGATTGGCAAACCTTTATATTTGCTTCCAGGCTTCTGAAATGGACACAAAGCTGAATTAGAAATGGTATCTACTACACAAACACACACTAAACTCAGATCCTTTCATCACAGTGTAGTCCCAGATACATCAGGTTAGTTTGAAATTCTCACTGGATTAATCTATCATTTCCTTTTTTAAAGTTTTCTGTTTGTTTTGTGCTCAAATGATGGTGGTGGTGGTGGTGATTTTAAATGACTCGTGTACTCTAATGTGCATGAATTTTATGTTTATCAGTTAGAGGTCAAGTCCATCATCATCTTTTTCTATGAAAGCGCAAACATTCTAATATGCCTGGGTTTATTCACCTAGTCAAGTTGCTGGGGTTTTCAGCACAATACTGTGTATATCAGATAGGAAAGAGGCAATGGCTTGCAGTGTACTTCTGAGAATGTTTTTGTTGGGCTGGCATCCAAGAACTCTGCAATTCTTCAGGTGTTGACACACGTTGGTGGGTTTACCTTTGCACCTCTGTCTTCTTCAAATGTCATCTCTGCCTCACAGTATGTGTAAGCTAGAGCCTTTGCTTCAGTTTTCATGTTATCATAATTAAATGATTGATCACAAACATGGCTCACGTATGTCACTGTCTTTCTGTCTTCTACAACTCTATCTTCACATTGCCTCCCTGCAGGATTAACCTGGAAAGTCTCAATCTTTCTTCCTCGATTACAAAGAACAATTTATTTTAATGTAAAGCCTTGGCTATAGCTATCACTCAGACATTGAGGGAGGAAGCTTACTTTCTGATCTATAGATTGCCTGTGTGTGATTTCCAACAGCCACAGGAAACATCATTCTAGAAACTTCTAGCAGTTTTGATTACCTGCCAGCATTTATTCCCTCCATCTCTCATGTGGTCAGGCTGTTCAGAGTTTGACAAGCCTTCTTACTCAAGTATACTCCATTGGCCAGCAACTCTCAATAACACCTGAAAACTCACTACAAAAAATAAAAATAAATAACAAACAATCTAAAAAATTACAGGGCCTGTTCTAACTGAATCAAAGCTACAGGTAACTCATGCCCCTTGTCAAATAAACTTCAAGATTTTACATAACTTAGTGGTAAGCCAGTCTCACACACAATTTCCTACAAAAGTCAGTTTCAGATGTGCAAAATCCTAAGATTATTCAACCAGTGTTACTTGGGATTTGGAATTTTTGCTTATTAGCATCCCTTATAACATATGTCAAACAGGCCATCCTGTCTGTCTGGGCCAGTGTCCTGAGCAGGCCTTAGGCACAAACTCTGCAGCCAGTCCCACAAAAGCCAGAGGAAGCTCCATTCCCAGGTGCTCTAACATGCCCAGGATCATAAGATCAGAGGTGAAGAGGACACAGCATCTGTCCCAACACCAGTATTAAACTGGGAACAGCAGAAACCATGCACACAGGAACTCTGCCAGTCCAGTCACATGGGTTCCTCCTAGTCTGTCTGGGCCAGTGCCCTGAGCAGATCTTGGGTGTAAACTCTGCACCAAGTCCCATAATACCCAGAGGAAGCTCTACTCCCAGTCACTCTAACACACCCAGATCACAGGATCACAAGATCACAAAGGCTTGACTCTAAGGAGTTCTGACACAACCAGGATCACAGGAAGGACAGGCTCCAATAAGATACAGCTAGAACAAGTAGCACTAGAGACAACCAGATGGCCAGAGGCAAGCATAAGAAGGTAAGCAACAGAAACCAAGGTTACTTGGCATCAATAGAACCCAGTTCTCACACCATAGCAAGTCCTGAACATACCATCACACCAGAAAAGTAAGATTCAAATCTAAAATCACTTCTCATAATGAGGATAGAGGACTTTAAGAAGGACATAAATAACTACCTCAAAGAAATACAGGAGAACACAGGTAAACAGCTAGAAACCCTTCAAGAGGAAACACAAAAATCCCTTAAAGAACTACAGGAAAACACAATCAAACAGGTGAAGGAAATGAGCAAAAACCATCCAGAATCTAAAAATGGAAATAGAAATAATAAATAAAACAGAAAGAGAGACAACCCTGGCCATACAAAACCTAGGAAAGAAATAAGAAGTCATAGATGCAAGCATCACCAACAGAATACAAGAGATAGAAGAGAGAATCTCAGGGGCAGAAGATATGATAGAAAACATTGACACAACAGTCAAAGAAAATGCAAAAAGCAAAAAGCTCCTAACCCAAAACATCCAGGAAATCCAGAACACAATGAGAAAACCAAACCTAAGGATAATAGATATAGACGAGAGTAAAGATTCCCAACGTAATGAGCCAGTAAATATCTTCAACAAAATTATAGAAGAAAACTTGCCTAACCTAAAGAAAGAGATGCCCATGAACACACAAGAAGCCTACAGAACTCCAAATAGGCTGGACCAGAAAAGAAATTCCTCCCGTCACATAATAATAAAAACACCAAATGCACTAAACAAAGAAAGAATTTTAAAAGCAGTAAGGGAAAAAGGTCAAGTAACATATAAAGGCAGGCCTATCAGAATTACACCAGACTTCTCACCAGAAACTATGAAAGCTAGAAGATCCAGGGCAGATGTCATACAGATCCTACAAGAACACAAATGCCAGCCCAGGTTACTATACCCAACAAAACTCTCAATTACCATAGATGGAGAAAACAAGATATTCCATGACAAAACCAAATTTACACAATATCTTTCCATAAATCCAGCCCTACAAAGGATAATAGATGGAAAACACCAACATAAGGAGCAAAACTACACCCTAGAAAAAGCAAAAAAGTAATCTTTCAACAAACCTCCACAAATATAATTCTACCTCTAACAGCAAAAATAACAGGAAGTAGCAATTACTTTTCCTTAATATCTCTTAATATGAAAATTAATGTTACCAACATATCCTAATCGATTGAAATTCAAAAATATGAGGCATTAGAAATTCGTTGGTTGTCAAACAGTGGTCGCTTTAATTTGGTAATTGGAGAAATGGGTCCAATATTGTACAATCCACATATACTTTCTGCTTGTTTGTTTGTGACAGTGTCTTGCTGTGTACCACATAATGTTCTTGAAATCATGCTTCTCCTATCTCAGCCTCTCAATTAGTATGATTGTTCGTTTGATGTTTTTACTCTATATATTGTTTTCAGAACAGCTTATATATTTCAAAATTATTTATACAGCCAAAAGAAATGTTGACAATTAATTTGGGAGGTGGCTTATAAAAGAACAACAAGGAGTGGGACAGAATGATGCTCGATATTTATAATTATTTTATCAATTTTGGAGGACTTAATAAGTTTTCTCTTTTCCTGAGATTTATGCTTTCCAAAACCATCACAGCCAATGAACCAGATTCTTAGCCTCACCTAAAGTCTGTGGCACCCTCCAACAGAACCATTGTTCATTGTAACAGTTGGTGAATGACTTCATGGATAGACCATCTTAATACACACACCATTTCTTAAATGAATGTAACCTCTTCCCTGTGGTCTGAGAATGAAGACAATCACTCAAGTCAAGTAGCTTTGATCATAGCAGGAAATCTGTATCCAAAAATCATGCCTACAATTCATTCCTTGGCTCAGCAGAACTGTCACCTCTTAGCTTAACTACTATGGAGGTAAAATCCTTTGGTGATTTGAGGAGCATTGAAGTACAGCCTTATTACAATGAACTCCAATGTCTAAAAATTGTTCTTATTTTGGATTTGTACCACAGTAAGAGCCAAGATTTTAAGCTCTACTAAAAAACAAAACAAACAAACAAAAAGTCTTCATCTATTTATGTTCATTTTTAAAAAACTAATAGTGATATATTATTTTAAAATATCATAGTTAATATGGTTGGAGTTTTTTAAAATTTATATTGAGAAAAACATATGTATTTTGAGTATTGCTATAGACAAGTATCTACATAAGACTGTTCAATTGATTGCTGTTTTATATCAAACAACTTTTATACTACTCATTTTTATTGTTACAATATTTCATAAATTTTTAAAAAATATGATAAAAATGAAAGGTATGGCAGGTATTGAAGGGGGGGTCTCTGGGAGGAGTTGGGGTATAAAAGGGAAAGAAGAATGTGATATAATTCTATTTATTTAAAATATGTTTTTAAATGTTAACAAATTCAGATAAATTGAAATTATGTATCTTTTCTCATCATAAGGCAATAAAACTTAAATCAAATAAAAATATGTCAAATAGGTATATGGAGTCAAAAAAGCCTGTCTGACTCCTGAGGCTGTCTTAAAAATGGTGACAAATTAAGCCTGGGTATAAATCAACACTAATCATCAC
Source organism: Montemys delectorum (assembly GCA_019843815.1). Taxonomy (NCBI): domain Eukaryota; kingdom Metazoa; phylum Chordata; class Mammalia; order Rodentia; family Muridae; genus Montemys; species Montemys delectorum. The sequence goes on from JADRCD010220164.1 coordinate 15,487, forward strand.
TTATCTGGATACTGAAAGCAGTGTTTCAGATCTGAGATATCATCAGATTGGGATTATTTGTCTAGAAGATACTACTCTCCAAACACCACTCATGGACAACTGAGCTGAATTCAGTTTGGTCTGGTTTGGTCTGGTTTGCTCTGCTCTGCTCCTCTGCTCTCCTCTGCTCTGCTCTGCTCTGCTCTGCTCTGCTCTGCTCTGCTCTGCT
>JADRCD010220164.1:15704-37776 GCA_019843815.1 Montemys delectorum
CTCTGCTCTGCTCTGCTCTGCTCTGCTCTGCTCTGCTCTGCTCTGCTCTGCTCTGCTCTGCTCTGCTCTGCTTTGCTTTAGTTTGATTTTCTAAGTACTATGAGGTCCAACTACATTATGAGGCCACAGTGGGTCTCAGAAGTATGAAAGCAGACCCTGTGACCACACTGCTCTCTGAAGGTCATCTTAACCTTTGAGAAAGCAAGTGAAATGTATTATTGTTTGTTGTAGCAGGGAAACTATGGTCAGAAGAACAAATCTGGGTCATACCACTCCAAGTCAAGAAATATTTATACATTTTAAAGGGGTAAGGGTAACTCTCTTCTCTCTTCTCCCTTCTTCTCTCTTCTCTCTTCTCTCCTCTCTCCTCTCTCCTCTCTTCTCTCCTCTCTTCTCTCTTCTCTCTTCTCTCTGCACACACATCCTTCTTTCTCACACCACCCCTACCCCAGGGTGATTCCCCTGCCCTCAATTCTTGAGGTCAGTTAACTTGTCAAAGTGTAGCTTCTCAATAAATCTACCTTTGATGAAATCTAAAATAAAGTAGGGTTAGGGTAAGGAGTCAAGAAAATTTTCTGGAAGAAGCTAGAGTAAGAAGTTCTGGAACCATTTTTCCCTGCCTGGGCAATGTTTGCACTGTTGTGTTCATTCAGTATAATGACTGTGGAGCATGGGCATACATTAAAGGTTTTAGATTTCCAGGAGAAGACTTAGAAAGTCTTCTTTCTAAGTGGTAAATTGTGGTTAATTGTAGCTTATTTGAGCTCTTAGGGTATTATCCATAGCTAGAACATTAATAACTGCATTTATGGGGAAAATAGAAAATGGCCATTCACACTCAGGCTCAGAAAAGATATGAGAGATTACTTTAAAGTTATACCACAGACTCACTCTTGGTATAGAAGCACCCTACACCAATCAAGAAGGTTTAGAAAAATTAGGTTGTTTTGTTTTAGAGTTCATTTTAATGAAGTCTCACCAACAAGATTGGAACAGGACCAGGCATTGGGGGGAACAGGAGTGAAGCCCTAAGGGCCATCAGAAAGAATGGAAATATGCAGCCTCCAGGGGTAGGAGATGGTGGGACCATCTAGAAAGTACCAGACACCTGGTGTGAGTCTCTCAGGACCCAAAGGGACCTTAGATTAAATGCCCAACAGTAGGGTGGAAGGAACTTGGAGAGTCTACCTCCAGTAGGAAGACAGGGTATCAAGTGGAGGGATGGGGTTGCCATCTCACAGTCAAACTCTCTGACCCAGAATTGTTCCTGTCTAATAGAAATGCAGGGACAAGAATGGAGAAGACACTGAGGAAAAGGCAGTCCAGTGACCAACCCAATTTGGGATCTATCTCAAGGGGAGGCGCCAAGGCCTGACACTATTACTGATGCTATGATGTGGTTATAGACAGGAGCTTAGCATGGCTGTCCTCTGAAAGGCCTAGCAAGCAGCTGACTGAGACGGATGCAGATGCTTACACCCGACAATTGGACTGAAGTCAGAGACCCCTGTAGTTGAATTAGGGAAAGTCTGGAAGAAGCTGAGGAGGAAGGCGACCCCATAGGAAGACCAGCAGTCTCAAATAACCCAGACACACCCACCGCCTTCCACTCCCGAGATCTCTCAGACACTGAGCCGCCAAACAGGGAGCATAGATGAGCTAGTCTGGACCCCCTCACGCCGACACACATACAGCAGAGGACTGCCTAGTCTGGCCTCAGTGGGAGAAGACAAGCCTAACCTTTGAGAGACTTGAAGCCTCAAGGAGTGGGGAAGCCTGGTGGGAGGGCCACATCCTCCTGGAGACAGGGGGAGGAGGAATGAGATGAGTAACTGGGAAGGCAGACTGAGAAGGGGGTAACAACTAGACTGTAAAAAAAAGTATAAAAACAACGAAAATAGAAGATTTATAAAAGAAATCAAAAGTGACCGAGCTGAAAAGCAGAAAAACTGAGAAGAAAATTCAAGAGAATATTCAAACACAGATTTGGTACATCTAAAGAATCAAGGAAAACAATGTAAATCAAGGGCAACTATCAAGCCTGCAAAAAAGAAAGAACAAAGACTGAACAAAGGTGACCAGAGCTAAGAGACCTATGTGACAAGTGAATCAATAAATACATTACGAGAATCTCAGAACAGATAAAGAACAGAGAATATTAGAAAGTTATTAAAAATCTCACAAAAGCAATGAAAGTACAGTTGGGACTATCTAAGAAGCTCAGTGAATATTGTGTAATAGAAACTCAAAAACAAGAGTTAAACAATCAGAACAAACAGAGAATGATGTGAGCAGTTAGAACTGAAGGTATCGTAAGCAGAACACTGGCCTGACATAAAGACTGTGATGTGGACCAATGAAATAGAGTAGAGACCCCAGAAAGAAACCTTCACAACAACTGTCAGGTGCCAGCACCATTCAAGGTAGAAAGGCAATATTTCAAAAAATTAGCAGCAGAAAAAGTAGATATCTAAAAGCAAAAGATAGAAGTTTGATGCTTATCAATGCCAATTCAGGTTAACTACACTAATTATTGCAAAATAGATCAGAGGACTAATTGTGCATTGTAAAACTACAAAATTCTTGGAAGAAAATATATGAAGTAGGAAACTTAAAACAATAGATTTCATAGTAATGTTTTTGTAACTGACATCAAAGTCCCAAGAAATGGGCAAATTGGACTCCATGCAAGTATCTTAATTTGAATATCAAATAATAATGTCAACAGAGTTAAAAATAACCCACTAAACAAAAGAGAAACATATAAATTATAGTAAAGTATTGATATGCAAAAATGCATAAGTAATACCTGAAACAATGACAACATAAAGCCAAGCAACCCAATTTTAGAATGGGAGAGCGGGGCCCTAAGGACATGGCTCAGTGAAATGGTGCTTGCTTAGTGTGTGCAAAGACCAAGGTTCAACTTCCAGCCAGCAAGAAAAAAATAAAGGCATGAGACAAGACTTTAATACGAATTTTCAATGAAGATGTACATATGGCCAATAAGAATATTAAAACACTATCATCAGTAATAATTAGGAATCAGCAAATCAAGGCCACAGTGGCAATCCAATTCACACCCATATATACAACTACCACAAAAGACTAAAAAGGATCAAGAGGAGCAATCACCAAGGGTTGTCAGTGATGCGACAGAATTCCAACCCTTAAAGGCCGGGCAGTGGTGGAGCACACCTTTAATCCCAGCACTTGGGAGGCAGAGGCAGGTGGATTTCTGAGTTCGAGGCCAGCCTGGTCTACAGAGTGAGTTCCAGGACAGCCAGAGCTATACAGAGAAACCCTGTCTCAAAAACAAAAAACAAACAAACAAAAAAAAACAAAAAATACAAAAACAAAACAAAAACAAAAAGAAATGACTTAAAGGAACCAGTAAGTAGAAGAGGAGCTATAAAAATAAATTATGACAGTTTCTCAAAACACACACACACAAAGAAATCTTTTTGTCATATATTTCTGAATACCTTAGTTCTGGTATTAGAGCCATTTTGGTTTTGTAGGAATTCGGAAATGCTCCTTCGTTTCCTGTTTGTTTATTTCTTTAACTTAAGAAGTATTGGTTGTAGATTTGCTTTGAAAGCCTGGTTCAATTCTACTGTGATGGCATCTGTGCTTGGGCTTTTTTGTTAGTTAGAAAACTCGCTTTCATTTTTTACACCTACTTCTTTGTTATATTTGTTGTGGTGGTTTGAATATGCTTGGATCATGGAAGTGTCACTATTCGAAGGTGTGTCCCAGTGTAAGGAATGCCAGGACAGGGAAGCAGGAGAGGGTAGGTTAGTAAGCAGGGAGGGGGGGATGAGATAGGGGGACTTTCAGAGGGGATAAAACTTGCAATGTAAATAAAGAAAACATCTAATAAAAAAAAAGTTGTGGCCCTATTGGAAGAGGAATAGTCTTGCTAAAGGAAGTGTATCACTGTACAAGTGGGTTTTAAAGTTTCCTCTGTGCTCAAGCTCTGCCCAGTGCAAAAGAGAGCCTTCTCTAGCCTGCCTGCTGAGTCTAGTCCCCTTCTGCTACCCTTGAATCAAGATGTAGAACTCTTGGCTCCTCCAGCACCAAGTCTGCCTGCATATTGCCATGCTTCCTGTCATGATGATAACGCACTGAACCTCTGAAACCATTTTCTTTTAGTCATTGTGTCTCTTCACAACAATGAAACCCAAACTAAGACATCTGTGTATGTGAGGTCATAGCAGCAATTCCACAATACTTAAATCCTGGAATCAAGCCATGTCCACAGACAGATGAACAGGTATACAAACTTTGGTATATACATTTTGGCCTTAAAAGGAATGGAAGTTCTGACAAATGTTGTATGTAACTCGAGAACATTCTACTAAAGGAAGTTGGTCACAAAATGAAATAAAATGCTATGTGGAACCACTTATGTGAGGAGCTTAAAATAGTAAAAATCATAGAAACAGAAGGCAGGATGACATTTTTTAGGGACTGAAGGTATTTGGGGAATGAAAAATGTTATTTAATGGGTATGGAGTTTCAGCTTGGGAAAATGAATAGTCATGAACACAGTGGTGATAATCTCACATTTTATCTTAGACTTTTTGCAGAAGAGGACAGACAGTCTTTCTAAGTATCTCAGGCTAGCCTGGACCTCATTATATAGCCCAGGCTGATCCCAGGTTTGTAACTCTCCTGTCTTAACATTCCAAGTACTAGAATTAGATGCATGAGCTACTGTAGCTGACACTGATCATAGCTTTTGAATATATTAATAATATGGTAAATTGTGGGGTCTGGAAAGATAATGCATCAGTTAAGAGCACTGGCTGTTCTTCCAAGGGACATGAGTTCAATGTCAACAACACATATTGGCTCACAACAGTCTGTAAACCAGTTCCGGGGGGGTGGGGGGTAGGGGGTGCAACATCCTTCTGGCCATTGTGGGAACTAAATGCATGTGGTGCACAGACATATACATACATGCAGAACATCCAGGCTCATAATATAAAATGGGAAAAAGACAAGTTCTATTATGGGATGTGATATTTACCATAGTAACAAAGGGAAAAAGAGTGGAGATGAAGGAAAAAAAGGAGCAGGAGGAGGCAGCAAAAGAGGAAGGAGGAAGAGCAGGAGGAGGATGGGAGAAACAGACATATGATGACCACAAAGTAGTTATTGCCTGGCCTTTCTTCTGCCCAAGGCTGGTAAAATTGTACAAATAGACACGGTAAATAAACAACCCTCTGCACATCTTTGTACGTGTAATTGTCCTAGCACTTCCGAGGCAATAAATGGAAGCATTCATTACTGCTCCTTTGCTTGATTCCTTTCTCTCTAAGATTGTTTGATAGTATAAATAAAATCCCATTCCAAACATGCTAGCATTAAGATCATGTTTTCTTACCCAAACTTCTTACAGCAGAGGTTTTATTTTACTGTGCAATACATATGGAGTATAGTATTTAGCTGCTTAGGATCCAATCCTGATATACCATTCACTAAGTGTGAAACTCTGGCCAAGATATTTAACCTTCTGTGTTTCATTTCATATAATGAGTTGAAGATAATATCAGTTTGTATTGTATTGGCTTAAGACAATGAGAGATAAAGTGTTCCTAATAGCTCCTAATATTCGGCTAAAAATAAATTAATAAAGATTGTCATTTTTCTATCTTCCCTTTAATTGTTCTAAAACGTTCAAAAATCAATCAAGATGCATATGCATATAAAATATATCTATGTTTATATAATTTTTAAAGTGTATACAACTTTGAGAAATAAAAACCAGATTGTTTCCATCTACAAACCTTCATAAACTCTTCTAGTCCTTTGCTTAGTACCTTGAGCACATTGTTCTTGCTTACTAAGGAGTTGAGGTCACTAGTCCACAAAATGTGAATATTAGGAAGGGAACAAGAAGAGAGAGACTGAAAAAGTAGCTGAAGAAATCACTATTCTATTTTTTCTTTGCTGGTTTCAATGCTAATCAGCCATTCCTGAGGACAAGAATTATCCCTGGGCACATTCCTTTGGACCTTTTTAACTCCCCTTTTTCTTTCCTGCTGGCTTTATTTTCAGATGAGTATCATACAGGAAATTCCAGTCCACTAAGAGAAGTTGAACCTTTTCAGTAAAGATCAAAGGGAGCAGGCATTGGGAAATCAATAGTGCATCGAGCTGAGGAAGGATGATGGAAGGGATCACCTTGTTTCCATCGTCCCTTTGAAAGAGGAAACTAGCAGCTTTCACATGTACCTAATGCACGACATATATAGAGATATATGTATATGTCTATATATGTGCTAATTAAATCGCAATTTCAAATCAAAATACCAGAAAGACCTACAGAGCACATATAGGCACAAAACTATTCTAATGCCTTAAAACCGGATGGATGAGGGTGTGTAAGGTACGAAGGGAAAGTGATGGTCTCACCACTTACTGCTGAGTGTTGCCAAATACGTTTTAAGTACCTCATGTACTGGAAATACACTGCCAATTACCTTTCTTGTGTTGTGGATAGGAAGTCAAGGGTTTCTTTTCTTTCCTGTTTATATTACACATTGATCGCTGCATATTCAAATCCCCTTCTGCACTCGAAGGAATTGATTATAGGGCGTAACTTTATCACACTTTGTATCTTTTGGATTTGAGACTAAGATGTCAAAGAGTGAATGTTCTGATGAAGTTATTGGCCTACAGGTACTTTCCACTTCTGTTTTTAAACACTTGGAATTGGATACAGCTTACTGTATAGTGATATAAGTTCAAAAAAGCTATTAAACCAAAACTGGCCCCAGAGCAAAGTCATAAGCTGTGCAATGGCAGTAGCCACAGATTCACACAATCTCATCATGTTACACTTAATCTTGGGACATTGACACAGAACTTCAGTTTGTAATGCGTTTACCTTAAAGCTGGAACAGCCATCAACTTTTGACAATTATTCTGAGGCTCTTGATGACAGCACATATTAACTTGACTCTCAGTCAGAGGATGATCAACTGTGAACTTCATTTTACAATTAGACTCTCTAGTACTGAATTCTTAGTTCAGATAGCCTGGAAACGGACTTCGTTGACACATAACAGCATACAAAACTATGAAGGATTCACCACATTATCACTGACATACTCACATGAGAAAAATAAAAACAGCCTATTAATTATGCAATGCTTTATAAAAGTGACTATCATGACGTAATGCTACAAAAGGGTCTATTTAAGTTTCACTTTACTGAAGATCATCAAACAGTGTGCAATTTTAGTTCATCTTCCTCCATTACATTGAAGTATATTTCCCCAAGTAGAATTTATTCCAAGTGAAAAGAAATCCTTATAGTACAAACAGATAAAAGCATCTAAATGTGACTCATCTGGACAACAGACATCATCACGGAGGACGCTTTTGCCAACAGTGTATTGCAGCATGCGCAAACTTTTCAATACATTAGAGGATATGCACACAAGTGTGGGTGTGTATGATCACGTGTGTGTGTGTGTGTGTGTGTGTGTGTGTGTGTGTGTGTAAAATGAGTGGGCGAATGGTATAGTTTACCATTTTCTTAGTACTTATCTATAAGTCTCTGCCTGGTCACAGGGTCATCATAACCATACTAACTTCTCATTGCATTAAGCACATCCTAAAATCTGCATACTTCAACACATGCACAGGGAATTACATTTGGCCCCGTCCCTCACTGTGCCTTCTACGTATGTCAAGGTTCGTTAAGGAAAAGAAGACTTGTGCGGACATGGAGAAGAAATACTTGTGTGAGGTTTATTTTGCCATTTCTGTAGAATACTGCATTTCACACGATAGCCTAAGCAAAATGTGTTCTTCCAGGGGATCATCTCTCGGGGTTGGTATTCCAAATAACACACTTTGGGAATTGTTGAGCTGCAGAATGTAGTTTAATCATCCTAACAACCCTGTCAGAGAGGCTGTATTATGCTCATTTTACAAATTAAGGAAGCTAAGACACAGAAAGTTGAAGTGACTTTCCTAAAGTCACCAGCTGGTAAGTGACAGAATTGGCGTCGGTCCCCAATTCTCTCCCCTTCTCCCTGCACCACGCAGAGCTCATCATCCTTCAGCACCACTAACACTCACAATATTAAGAAAATGTTCCTGTCTTTAACTGAAGAGGCTGAGCTTTAAAATATTTTGACAGTACAGTTCTGAATGTCAAAAGGGCCAAGAGCATGCTACATGGCAATGTGCAACAGGATTCGAGAGAAGGAAGAAATAGTGGCCATGGAAGCCTTCATGTATGTTATTCATGCACCCTTGTACTTCATGCCTTCCTCATAGTGTTTCTATGGAGAGAAACAAAAGGTTACCTGCACAGAGCATGACCTCTGAGTCAGTATAGTTCCTTTTGGTCATCTCTAAATCTCCTTTCTAATTTCTTTCTCCATTAGATGTTTACATTACCTGGAAAAATTAACCCTTCTATAGAGCCTTCCTTTTCACGATGGTCCCTCCACTCTGCAGCCTCCTAGCATCGACAAATACATAATCTTTTTGACAGTATCTCTACAATTGGAAAACCCAGGAATAATTTTGAAGAATTACAACTTGAAAATATATTTTTAAAATAAATATCAATCCTTTGTATCCTTTTAAGAGTTTTTTCCCATAGAATCAAGAAAGAGAGATGATAAATTGAAACCACTCATAGACACATTACAATAACTCTTTGAGAATTTCATAGAATCGATTTAGAGCATATTTTAATAATTATACCAAGCACCTGTGTTGATTTATTTTATTTAATTTACCTTGCCTGTGGTCCCAGATACTGCTACAGCAATAGGCTTTGTGGAGGTTTCAACCATTTCCAAACTAATGCAATCTGGTAGACAGGTCCTTGCTCTGAACTTCTCTTAAAGATTAGCAGAAAGCATGCTCTCTCTCTCTCTCTCTCTCTCTCTCTCTCTCTCTCTCTCTCTCTCTCTCTCTCTCTCATTCTGTGTGTGTGTGTGTATGTGCGTGTGTGCGCGCGGATGCTGCTTTTAACACAATTCATATAGCTCTAGAGAGGGTCCTCAGGACTGAGACATGACCAGCTCTGCACCTCCCCTTTGCACTGGTTCTACTTCCTTGTCCTCTTGTTCTGCCCTCTAAGATTACAGTCCAGTACAAAGGACTCCCAGGCAGGCTTCTGCCGTGGGCTCTGCTTTTGAAGGCAATCAGGAATATTGATCAAGGTCTGGTCAGGAAACAGAAACCACACAAGTAATTCAAACATAAAACAAGTAATATAAAGATTAGTATCTTGTAAGGGAGAAAGATAAACTACAAAAGATATGAGAAGCGTAAAGGCTATGGGAAACTCAGATGAAGATGCAGCCTCCACTTCTAGTGTCTAGTATCCAAAATGAAATGGACTTGGAACACCACTTTCACCCATGGCTGAGGGTAGGTGTGTTACTGCAGCCATCATCTGAAAATTGCTCTTTGGAATGCTGCAAAACACACGATGAGTTTGCCCTATAGAGTACCAATAAGATGTCTGAGAAAGTTGCAACTGAGATTCTAGTCGGACTGCTTCTTGAGATGCTGCTCAAGTATCCAAAGGCCTGTCTTAAAAACTAGTGGGAATCTCTGAGACTCCACCACTCACTCTGGAGCATTACAAACTGTGCTAGAAATGTAGCCTCAGCTGGGTGCTGGCAAAGGCAGCATCAGAGTAGACATTAGTGTGTGCTTGCTCCAAACACCACAGGAACAATGGGAAACAAATAGACCAGAAAGACCAAGGGAAGCTCCTTTATCCTGCAGTATCCTCTCAGTTTTTCCTACTAATGAAGATGAACTTGCTGTCAGCTAGTTAACAAGAAAAGTTTCATCGTTCCTGTGGCAGTAATACAAAGCAGAGAGAGTAGATTAAGAATGGAGAGGCAATAAATTCAAAACCAGCTCCCCAAGCTAACAGAATTCCATCAATACTGTGCAAAAGGTTTTATTCCCACCTGCCCATTTACCGAGGCAACTAGGGGTTTAGGAGGGAAATCTCAACCATAATTGGTAGCAATCCTACTCCAGGAGCTCTAGTCTACACATGGTTTCCCAGCTGGAACATACCTACACCCAACTTCATCCTATGTCTGAGCTTTCCTGGCTCTCCTGATTTCACTCTCTAGGCATCAGCTCCTCACATCCATGTTCAAGCTCATGGGGGCTTGGACAACGGCTTGTGTCGTAGAAAGCTTGATGTCCAATCATGAGAACTTGAATTTGCTTACCCAACCCTTGTGTAAAGGTCAGGCACGCAGCAAGTGTCTGTAACCCCAGTTTTGGGAGGATAAGAAAGGAGAGTCCCTGAGACTTGCTGATCATGCAGTCTAGACAATTAGTTAGTTAGCTTCAGCTTCACGGAGATACCCTGTCTCAAACAAATTAATGAAGATTGATTGAGAAAGATACCAACATCAAGCTTTGGTCTCCATAATATGCATACACATGCATGTGTGCCTGCATACACACAGACACACACACACACACACACACACACACACACACACACACATAGAGCCAGAGAGAGAGTTTACTATATTTAAAGAAAAAGAAAGTTCTTTTGTTTCCTCCTTGACCTTGAAAGACTTGCAGAAGCCCAGAATGGCACCTGGCTTTTCCACCAGGAAGCATAATTCCACACTTTCTTCATCTCCTATGTTCATTGAGAAACAGTCATTGTGCACAAGGCACTAACCAGCCCTTGGGCCCAGAGAAGACAGCTGGATCACAAGGCACTAACCAGCCCTTGGGCCCAGAGAAGACATCTGGATCACAAGGCACTAACCAGCCCTTGGGCCCAGAGAAGACATCTGGATCACATCAGCTTGTTTTTCACTCAGTAAAGTCACCATACCAGTTGAAAACTCTGGAATCTGGAATGATAATCTGTATTAATCAAAATACTACAAGTCCCTTTGTTATGAACATTCATTTTAGAATAAGACAATCAGTACACCAATTTTGGCTCTGCCACTTATTGTGTATTATTGATAAAAAAATAGATTTATTCAAACTCTTCCATAAAATGGATAATCAGGTTTGTTTTCAAAGGTGATATTGAAAACAACAACAAAGAAAACCAAGTACATTTGTTCATCAAGTAATTTGTTAAGCCCTACTTTGTGTCACAATTTTCTCTAAATACTAAGAAAAAAGGGTAACATACATGAGACTATGATGCAATGACAGGACTCTAAAGCTGGAGAATCTATGTCAATTTGAGGTCAGCCTGATCTACATAGTAGGATCCAAGTTTCAGGCCTGCTGATGAGCTCCTCCCCACTCCCTGCCTCCTCACTCCATCCTTCTTCCTCCTCCTTTGCCTTTTTCCTAATCCTCTATCCTTTGCCTTGTCAGCCCACTACCTCCACTCCCACCCCCGCTCTCTCATGCACAAAAGGATACGGCTCATGGTAGAAGCATAATGAAAAATGTTTTTCTTTTTCTCCTTTCTTTATGATTGTGAAAGACTTTATAGTAAATTAGTAGCAAATTTACCTATTCTAACCCCTCCTCTGCATTTCTTGATGTCATTGAAAAATTCGTTATTGGTTACATTCCAGCACTAACATTATTATGGCTTGCTCCTATGAGGATACTGAGGACAGTTGTCTTATAAGGAAGTTTCAACTTCTTATTACTGATTTAAGAAAATTACCAGAGATGTCCTATGCAGTGGTCATTACAGTTATTAGTAGCCAGATAAGCCCTGTGTTACCTGTGATAAATGATAATACGGTGTCAAGTGTCCTTGACATTCTTATTATTTCAAGATTTTTGTAAGCATAAAACACTAATGTGTGTACAGGAGGTCAAATCATTTTCCTGAGGCCACTCAATGCCATGACTTCATCACACAGAGCCACTAGGTCCCTGGAGCCCCAGTCCTGTGCTCCTCCCCCGGAGACAGCATTGACACTGTGATGTGCACTTGCCTTTTACTAGTATTTTAAGAAAGCACACTGAAAAAAAAAAAAAAAAAAACGATGTGCTCCTTGCATTTTCCTCCAAATCAAATTAATCAGAAAATAAAATTAAAGCACATTTATTTAGCAGAAAGCTCCTCTTCCCATTAATGAGAATTTTATTAAATATAATAAAATATTTGGGGGCAATTCCTTTCTTCCTGGTGCTTTTTTTTTTCTCCCTCTTCCTTTCTCAGATTTATTGAAAAGCATTTTTATTAGTGCAATAATAGGCTCCAGGACATGCAATTATATTGAGATGCTGACACTTTCCTGTTAGTTGCAGCCTTTGGCCTGAGGCCAAACAGTGAGCCTGAGCTTCTGAGATCTCCTCAGCCTGGCAGCCACTCCATAGCATGTCCTCACTGCAGTCTCCAATTTCTACTCACTGTACAGAGAATTAACAAATTCCACCTTCCCATTTCCGATGATCCAAATACAAGCTCCCATCTCTTTTATGGAAAAAAAAAATACTTAATAGATTTTTGAGAAATACAGAACCAAGAACTGACCTGATTAGAAGATTTGGCTTTAGTGTCACATGGGAAACAGAGTTCCGTGACACTGAGAGTTATTTACAAGCACATAATACAAAGGTGTGCCCTTGTCTCCAATTTTCCTTAGAGGTACCTCTGTGTACATTTTTAATTGTAAATCTCCCCCTTCTTATGCCCGAAGCTAAGACATTTTATGATAAAATATAGATACCAAGTATAAGTGAAATACAGATTTAAGGCACTAGAAATTAGTTTTTAAATTTTTTATTGGATATTTTCTTTATTTACATTTCAACTGTATCCCCTTTCCTGGTCCCCCCACATACCCCCTATCCCATTCTCTTTTCCCTGCTTCTATGAGGGTGCTCCACCACCCATCCACCCACTCCTGCCTCCCCACCCTCCAATTCCCCTACCCCTCACAAAGACCAAAGACCTCTCCTCCTATTGATATCCAACAAGGTCATCCTCTGCTACATATACAGCTGGAGCCATAGGTCCCTCCATGTGTACACCTTGGTTGGTAGTTTAGTCCCTGGAAGCTCTGGGGGGGCAGGTCTGGTTGGCTGATATTGTTGTTCTTCCTGAAAGCTATAGAACAAAAAGAAGTAAATACACCCAAATGGAGTAGAAGGTAGAAAATAATCAATCTCAGGGCTGAAATCAACCAAATAGAAACAAAAAGAACAGTACAAAGAATCAACAAAACCAGGAGCTGGTTCTTTGAGAAAATCAACAAAATAGATAAACTCTTAGCCAGACTAATCAGAAGGCACAGAGACAATATCCAAATTAATAAAATCAGAAATGAAAAGGGAGATAACAGAAACTGAGGAATTCAAAAAATCATCAGATCCTACTACAAAAGCCTATACTCAACCAGATTGGAAAATCTGGATGAAATAGACAATTTTCTAACAGATACCACATGTCAAAGTTAAAACAGGATCAGATAAACCATCTAAACAGTCCCATAACTCCTAAAGAAATAGAAGCAGTTATTAATAGTCTCCCAACCAAAAAAAAAAGGCCAGGACCAGATGGGTTTAGTGCAGAGTTTATCAGACCTTCAAAGAAGACCTAATACCAATACTCCTCAAACTATTCCACAAAATAGAAACAGAAGGAACACTACCCAATTCGTTCTATGAAGCAACAATTACTCTTATATCTAAACTACACAAAGACTCAACAAAGAAAGAGAACTTCAGACCAATTTCCCTTGTGAGCATCGATGCAAAAGTACTCAATAAAATTCTCACAAACCAAATCCAAGAACAAATCAAAACAATCATTCATCATGATCAAGCAGCCTTCATCCTCTGATAGTCCTATGTCCAATTTTCTGAGGAACTGCCAAACTGAGTTCCAGAGTGGTTGTACCAGCTTGCAATTCCACCATCAATGGAGGAGTGTTCCTCTTTCTCCACAACCTCACCAACACCTACTGTTACCTGAGTTTTTGATCTCAGCCATTGATGTGAGATGGAATCTCAGGGTTGTTTTAATTTGCATTTCCCTGATGACTAAGGGTGTTGAACATTTCTTTGGGTGATTCTCAATCATTCAGTATTCCTCAGTTGAGACTTCTTTGTTGAGCTCTGTACCCCATTTTTAATAGCGTTATTTGGTTCTCTGGAGTCTTAACTTCTTGAGTTCTTTGTATATATTGGATATTAGCCCTTTATAAGATATACGATTGGTAAAGATACAATCACCCAGACACTATTGTGGATGCCAGCAAGTGCTGGCTGACAGGAGCCTGATATAACTGTCTCCTGAGAGGTTCTGACAGTGCTTGACTAATATAGAAGTAGAGGCTTACAGCCATTCATTGGACTGAGCACAGGGTCCCCAATGAAGGAGCTAGAGAAAGAACCCAAGGGGCTGAAGGGGTTTGCATTCTCATAGGAGGAACAACAATATGAATAATCAGTACCCCCTCCAGAGCTCCCAGGGACTAAACCACCAACCAAAGAGTACACATAATGGGACTCATAGCTCCAGCTGCATATATAAGAGAGGATGGCCTAGTCGGTCATCAATGGGAGGAGAGGCTCTTGGTCTTGTGAAGGCTTTATATCCCAGTGTAGGGAAATGTCAGAGCCAGGAAGTGGGAGAAGGTGGGTTGGTGAGCAGAGGTAGGGGGGAGAGAATAGGGTTTTTTTTCAGAGGGTAAATCGGGAAAGGGGGTATCATTTGACATGTAAATAAAGAAAATATCTAATTAAAAGAAGAACTATACACTGGTCATATTTCATATAAAGTATGAATGAAAACTTTGCCTAATTTAAAATTCATTTAATTCACAAATGACAAAGGGTAGGAGCAATACTCTCTTTATTTAAAATGCCATGCCCATGTTGAAACAAGGGAATAATTACTTGGTCTACTTGACCCTTCAGTTCATATTAATGACATGTTGACAGGATATTTATTTTTAATTCAAAATGAATCCTTATTTTCTATTTTGAACATGAAGTGAGTCTCCACTTATATTTGAGTAAATATTCATTTCTCTGCAATCCTCAAATGAATAAGAAGAGCTCAAAGCTTTGGGAAAGGATCAACTCAGTTCCCTCGAACCTTAAAGAGACTCAGGCCAGTACACAAGTGCCTTCATACCAGGAATCAGCTCAGGCAACTGCAACCTTCCTATCCCTGGCTGTGCCTGCTTCATTACCTGTAGTTAGTACTAAGGAAAGAGAGCTGTTGAGATCATTAGCCTTTGAGAAAGAGTTAATGGTGAGAAAGGCTATCATAACTTCCAGTGAGGAAGAGAATATGGGGTATTCTTTTCATCAGACCTTATGAGAAATCCAAGAGAACCACACATGAGCATCAAAGCTGACTGAAAGGGGCACAAGTCACTTGTCCTCCCTGAACTGGTGGCCTCTAGTTCCTTCACCTCTGTGCCTGTTTAACATGAAACAGAACTGTTCTGAGACTCAAGGAAATTCTAAAGAGGACCAAGGTGAAGCTAATAAATCTTCAATGCAAGCTGAAGAAAGGCTGATACCAAGCCCAAACCTACAAACAGGGAAGAGTGAGAGAGGCAACACCCTCTCCTGGGGCTATCTGAGTCCCTGTTGGGGCCCTCAGAAAATCCAGTGCTCCCTGAACTTCAGTGCAGAGGTCCCCCAAGTGTAAGCCATTTCAGCAGTGAGCACTAACTGCAAGGCACATCTGAGATCTGTCTCCTTTTCCTCAACTTTCCTCTAACCCCTCTCAAAGTCAGATGCAACAGACCCAGTATAGGAAGGATGTAAATAAGACATCTTGGTAACACTGACTGTTATGTGAGATCCTGCCCTCCTGAATGCTGGTGAGACAGACCTGGCTCTCTTCCTCCTTACTCATCAACCACTGTAAAAGGGTGGAACAACCCTGTAAGACACCCCAAGTGTTTAAACCTCACACTGTACTGGACCAAATTCAACCAGTAGTTTCTGGAAGTTGGTATCTTAGGACACTACAATGCAGACAGAAAAAGTCTTAACAATATGCTTGAGGGCAAATTTTTAAAATACTAATAATCTAATTGATTAAAATTCTACAATATGAGAGCTGGAAAGATGGCTTAATGGTTAAGAGCACTGACTATTCTTCCGAAGGCCTTGAGTTCAAATCCCAGCAACCACATGATGGCTCACAACCATCTGCAATGAGATCTGACACCCTCTTCTGGTATGTCTGAAGACAGCTACAGTGTACTTACATAGAATAATAAATAAATCTTTTTAAAAAATTCTACAGTATGGCACAGGGATCTTTTAAATACCCAACATGAATTTGCCTAGCTTAGATTTATATTAAATTCTCTCTAAGTATTTTACTTTATTATTACATATAATATATATGATGGTTAAAACTCTAAAGTTACCAATGTGTCTTGAGATATGATATGACATATTCTAGGCCAGATCTCTGTAGAAACATCTCTAGCCAAATCAGGGGATAGCCTAGCTCAGCCTGTACACAGCAGATTCAAGTCAGGCCTCAGGACCTAAGAAAAAGTCTCTAAAGAGAAATCTAGTCCAGTGAAAGTTCCACTTAATATGCTGATAAAAATCTGTCTTTGCTGCAAGCAAAAGGCACTAGCCCAAGATATTTCTTTTGTGAATGCAAGGCCAATGCACCATTGATAATTTGACTGCAAGCTGACTTGGGGATGAAAAGAGGAACAAATATGATCACTGTCTGGCACAAACTTGCTTCCTTTGGACATAGCAACCTAACCCCTTAGATTCAGGTCCGGTTTGCTCAGCTTTGATGCTTGTGCTTGTGAAGACTAAGAAGCCTGATATTTGTACCGGGGCCCTTAATTTTCTATGGTGTTAATAGCAGACCGCAGTACTATGAACATAGCCCATGAAAGCATTTTGCTGCCAAAAGCCACATTAAAACAATAGTGAGTCAAGTAGAAAAATATTACACAATGTGCATTTGTCCAGGACGTCTTTCCTGGGCAGAAATCAGCAATGCATTTGTGAGGTAGCACACACTGCATCAGCCTTGTGTGAAAAAGTGAAAATTGATATGCCAATCCATTTAACATAGTGCCTGTGTATTAACATACAAACTCAAAACACAAACACTAGAATTTATGAGAGCAAATATGCCTTGCATATGGTAATAAATGTGCGATACTATAGATAGGAGATTAAAAAGGACATGTAAGTATATTTACATAAAAATATATGTCAATGCCATTTATGTTATTCTAAAAGCACAGACATCATAAAATGACCATGATTGCTTCTTGTTAAACTTCACTTAAATCATTTCTTTCTGCTATGAATTCATAAGTTACAGTCATAGGAGTAACCTATATGCTTTAGTTTGACATTCTTTGTCTTTATTTAAAGGAAATAAAAGCATTGATGTGAACAATTTAACCTAATTTTTTTCTCAAAATAACAGGAAAAGGTGATTTTTTTTTACCTGAACATTCCAAGGGAAAATCTCTTTAAAATTGACTTATCCTATAAAACTGCCCTCCTCATCTCTCTGAAGATGACAGTGTGATTGTAAACCTGTCCTAATGGTTCATGATATGAGCCAATATTACCTACAGCTCAATTTTCACCCTCCACATTGCTTATTTTGAATTCATGAAAAATAAAGGAGAGGTCTGTTGTCCCGTCCTAAACAAATGCAACAAATTTACAAAGGTCCATTATCTAATTTAATGTGAAGTTTGTGTGTATTTAGCCTTTCAATGCATCTATCTTAACACTGACAAATAAGATGGATTAAAACACACACAAATTGTTTCTTCCATCATTTTGATTGATCTGAGAAATCTCAAAGCTCCAGTGTCATAAGGTTTGTAGTTTGATATTTAAGGAAAGTGGGGCCTACACATTCTTAATTATTTGACTCAAAATCTTTTCCAAATTTCAAATGAAAGAAAAATGAAGCAAGGGAGGGAGAGAGTGGAGACAGAAGAAAAATGTGATACCTGAAGTAAATCAAATTCTTAAGCTAGGTAGTTGTACTGGCTAGTTTTGTGTGTCAACTTGACACAGGCTAGAGTTATCAGAGAGACGTGAACTTCAGTTGGGGAAATGCCTCCATGAAATCCAGCTGTGGGGCATTTTCTCAATTAATGATCAAAGGGGTGGTGCCATCTCTGGGCTGGAAGTCTTGAGTTCTATAAGAGAGTGGGCTGAGCAAGCCAGGAAAAGCAAGCCAGCAAGGAACATCTCTCCATGGCCTCTGCATCAGCTCCTGCTTCTGACCTGCTTGAGTTCCAGTCCTGACTTCCTCTGGTGATCAACAGCCATGTGGAAGTAAGCTGATTAAACTCTTTCCTCCCCAACTTTCTTCTTGGTCATGATGTTTGTGCAGGAATAGAAACCCTGACTAAGACAAATTGGTACCAGGAGTGGGGTATTCCTGTGACAACCTGACCATGTTTTGGGGAGGATTGTGGAAGGACTTTGGAACTTTGAGCTAGAAGAGCAGCCACTGACTGTTAAGAACTCTGTGGGCTATTCTGTAGGAGCTTGGAAGATCATGTTGAGAACAGTGCAGAGATGGAGGCCTGGCTTGTGAAATTTCAGAGGGAAGATTAAAGAGTCTTATCAGGGCCATGTTGTTTTGACTGTGAAGATTCTGTGGTTCTGGTTAGCTGGGGCTGAAGTATCAGCTGTGATTAACAAGATACCAGAACTACTAAAGAGAGAACTTTGCATTACTGGGACTATTGATGCTGGTTAGCTGGAGCTAAGAAATTAGCAGTGATTAAGAAGAGACCAGCATCATTGAGGTAACATCTTCTGGGGAGTGTTTTGTGAGAGCACAAAGAGGTTGTGTTCCAGAGATAGCCAAGGTTGTACTTTGTGCTGCAGCAGGACTTGGTAATGTGTAAGAGTCACCCAGGTGGTACTGGTTTTGACAGCAGGAAGGGGTCTTGAAGAGCAACTGAGGCTTAGCACAGTGAGAGGCCATGGAAGGCCATTGGTGAAGGTGCAGCCTCAGTTGCAATTGATGGCCCAGGACTGAAGGGGTCATCCAAAGGAGTTGAGGCCTGGCACCATGAAGAGAGCCTATGAGAGGCTATTGGTGAAGCCTAGTTACAGCGGATGACAGTGTTTTGGTGATGCCAGTACCATGAATGACCACCAAAAACAGCAGCAGCAGTGAAGTACAGGCATCTGGAGCCCAGAAAACAAGATGTGTGCTACAAAGGGCAGAGCTGGAGAAGTGACTCAAGCCCTTGGAGGAGCCCAGAAGATCGTGAGTTGGATCCCAGTTGGTTTTGCTTTTGATTGTGACTGTGCCCTGATATTTTTCCCTCTTGAAGGAAGAATGTATTTTAGTGGAGCCCACAGTTAAGAGACTTGTAATCCGCGCAAGTCGTCTCGCTGGCAAGAACGCATGGGGACACACAGGATCCTTCTGCAGCAAACGTTTATTACATCTTCAAGAGGGCAACCCCAAGCCCCTAAAAGGCGTTGCTTAAATATACCCTGGAGCGGCATGTTCATTTCTGATTGGCTGTTTGCTCATTACCTCATGAGACGCCCCGGGATAGGCTGTGACTTGGCGCTCTCTGGCCCTTAGCACATGCGCAATTCACCTGTAAACTTGGGAGAGCACCAGATGTCAGTGCCATCTGCTGGCTATCACTGCTCACCGAGGCTCTCTACATCTCTCCCTTTTTGTTTTAAATGATAGACACTGGCCAATGCCCGTGTCTTAGGCTAGCCTATGTGTTGTCCATTACCAGCACCAAGAGATCGGTGGGATCCTTTGGATCACTACTCATTGGTGTGCTCCTGGTTTATGGCATCAGCCTAATCCCGTCGTAGGGGCCAAAGGCAGCAGGCCTCGAGGACATACGGCCAGTTTGACTCACTCTGCCATGTGCAATGGGATAAGACCCCACGGGGTGCAAGAGCTAAGTCTCACTGACCATTAGCTTTTATTTATTTTGTTATTAGCATGCTGAGCCAAATAACGGGAGAGGCTCCTTGTTCTAGTGCAGCAAATGCTTGGGCAATTACTACCTTGTCACGTTTTTGTTAGGCTCTGAGCTTGCAAACCATTCAGAGAAGAAACACTAAGCCAGCACACAAGGCAACACTAAACAGGCCAATTCCCACTCATCCTTTAAGGAAAGAAAAGGCTGAAGAAATCTAGGAGGTAAATTTAGTAAATCCTTGAGCCAGGGACAGATCTAACATTCTGGAGAGCCATGATGAGGACAGGAATCTGCCATGATGTTCTCTGGGAAGCCATCTTCTGTGATGAGGATTTTTCATGTCAATCGCTCCGGTAGCCAGAACGGGTTGTTTTCTTCCTGTGGGAAAACACAAACAGCTCCCCTGGATCTTATCAAGATAGGATCCGGACCCTTCCATTGGTCAGTCAAGACATCCTTCCACTTAATCATTTCTTTTGGCCTATCAGGTTCTAAGCAATGGTGGTCAGCAGCCGAATGGCCCTGACTATCCAGATTTAAAAAATTAAGAGTAAAGAGTGCTATACTCATGGCACTAAGGGTAGAGCCTCCTCGACTCCCCCTTTTTGTTTTATTAGATAAGATTTCAGCGTGCAATGAGCCCGTTCTATGATGCCTTGTCCTTGAGGATTGTATGGAAATTCACACAAGCCAGGATATTTCTACTCACAGCCTACTTGTGTTAGCTGCCAAAGGGTATTTATTTGTTTACTCAGCTGCATCACGGCAGCTGCTTCCATGCGCTGGTTAGCAGGCCTCTAAGCTCTCTACACACCTTTATCCAAGCCTCTAGTTATATGGAGTAATGGCGGTTCAGCATTTCTTAGTGCACTGTTCATACACTAGTTGTTTGATCAGTGGCATGGCTGCATTTGGATCACCAAAGATTCTCTCTGCAGCTTCTACTAATCTAGTCACAAAGTCAGAAAACGGCTCTATGGTGCCCTGTAAAATTTTTGTAAGATTTCCGCTTACCTCTCCTTTATTACCAATCTGATTCACCTGCTCAAAGACTTGCAATGGGTAACCAGTCTGTTGATTAGTCTGAAAGTCTGTTTGCTAATAAACAGCAAAGCAACTTTGCCCCAAAAGCAGATCCCTATCCCAAGCTTGATATCTGGGAGCTGCGTGATTAGCATCTGCTTGTTCATATCCCAAGGGGAGGTAGAAGGTTCTAAATGGCTATTTTTAACTTGTTCTTCAATTAATTTTGTAGCTGCCTCCAATTTCTCAGAGGATAAAGGCCATTGAGGAACCCACACGGCCTCCTCCGTAAGCCAGGGACTGAACGCCATGAGCGCAGCTGCCGCCCCTATGGTGGGGGAACGGTGGCCTCTTCCTACAAGATGGAGGGGCCTTGACAGGCGCTGGCAATGTCGCCGATGACCCATGGATATGGCTCAACGATCGCGTCGGGCCGGGCACAGCGCTTCTTCCCATGGTCCCCCAGCACCCGCTCCCGCCCCAAGCAGCCTCAGTGCTGGAAAGGCTTGTAAAGGAAGGAGTCCAAACAGAACCCGTCCGCATAGGGCAGAGGAGCATGGGGAACTATGGCTGGAACTGCTACCTGGGAGTTTGCCGCCCGGGAAGCCGCGAGGTTCCCATTCCCCGCCTCCTTTCGCTTTCAATTTTGCGGTGGCGGCGGCTCCCCCCAGCGAGCTGCTTTTTCATCTAGGTCTTCTTCCTCAAAGGGACTTAGTTCTTCTAACTCAGAGCTATCAAGCCCCAAAACCTCTAGTTCCTTTATCAGATAAAGATATTTCTTTTTTCTCTCCCTACAGTCTCCCAGGGTGTGTTTTCCCTCATCTCTCGCTTCCGCAAACTGAGCGTTCTTGGAAGGGCCTATCTTCATTTTAAGCATGCTTTTTTTCTCTCTGAGCTCCTAGTTTCCTATCCCGCTCTGTTTCTGGCATGTTGTCTTGTGAGCAAAACGAAACCAAAAGGACAAGACTAAACATACCTCTCAGAGCATACCTTTGCCCTGCAGTTCTGAATCCTTCTCCATGAACGGAGGGTCCCCTTGGTGCCAGTGATGGTAAATTTTTCCTGGATTTCAGCACCATCTGTAATCCACGCAAGTCGTCTCGCTGGCAAGAATGCACGCGGACACACAGGATCCTTCTGCAGCA
>JADRCD010220165.1:0-38442 GCA_019843815.1 Montemys delectorum
TACAGCATTTTCTTTGACGTATTTTACACAGAATCAGAATGTCCATTAGTTTGACCCATAAAGTGGATGGGAGGAATTCAAAGTGAAAAAGACGTGTATAAATTTCTCTGCCTGTCTGTCTATCCATCCATCGTCTCTCTTTCTCTTGTCTGTCTGCATTCAAACACACATCCACATAGTTACTGGTTGAATATTGGACAAATGCAGTGTTAAAGAGGCAATGTGCTGTGGGGTCAGGCAGTGTGCAGTGGTATAGCAGAAAGGTTACTAACAGCATCTATTGCTTGTTCTTCTTGGGACTCCTTGGTTTAGCATGAAATGATACTCCTGTATTTTTTAAGATTTATTTCTATTGCTTTAAAATTATGTATATGTGTGTGTCTATGTGGCTACATGTATGTGTGTGCCTGTGTGTAGGTATGTGTGTGCCTGTGTGTAGGTATGTGTATGTGTGTGCCTGTGTGTAGGCATGTATGTGCCTGTGTGTAGGTATACGTATGTGTGTGCCTGTGTGTAGGTATATGTATGTGTGTGCCTGTGTGTAGGTATGTGTATGTGTGTGCTGGTATGCAGGTATGCATATGTGTGTGCCTGTGTGTATGCATGTATATGTGTATGCCTGTGTATCAGTATGTGTATGTGTGTCCCTGTGTGTAGGTATGTGTATGTGTGTCCCTGTGTGTAGGTATGTATATATGTGTGCCTGTGTGTAGGTATACGTATATGTGTGCTTGTGTATAGGTATATGTATGTGTGTGCTGGTATGCAGGTATGCATATGTGTGTGCTTGTGTGTATGCATTTATATATGTGTGCCTGTGTGTAGGTGTGTGTAAGTGTGTGCCTGTGTGTCAGTATGTGTATGTGTGTCCCTGTGTCTAGGTGTGTGTATGTGTGTAGGTATATGTATATATGTGTGTCTTTGTGTAGCTATGTATGTGTCGGTACAGTGGTCATAGAGTCCAGAAAGGATACCAGATTCCCTGTAGCTGGAGATAGAGCTTAGCCACTTGACAGGGGTACTGAGAAGTGAATTTGAGTCCTTTAGAAGAACAATACAGATGCTTAACCTCTGAGCATTTCTCCAGCTCATTTTCCTCCTTCTTATTTTTTTAATGGTTGGACTAGGGGTAGGGATAAGATAATTATTAACTATGGAAACATCAGAAAGGAATGCTTGGGTATATTAGGGATACAAGTAGCAATTATACATACAGCTATATGTTAGTATGCTTTTGTATTTTATATTAACTTGGAGGATTTTCATTTTATATGTGAGAGATTATATGTTCTTATAGAACCAAAAAAAACCCCAAAAAGGTCAACCATTTACAGAAATTATGTTTCATGAACTCCCAGGCTTCTGTGTCTCCACTCCTTTAGTCATGAACAAATAGTACTGACCTAGGCAGCAGCAGACTGATATGCTAGATATGTCTGAGAAGGGAGCCATTTTTACAGGACAAAGATTACATTAATCATCCTCAGGTTTACAGAGAGGCCTGAAATACTGGGGGAATCCTTTGGAACCTTGCCCCCTTTTCTTTAACCTCCTGGGACGTTGAGTAGTTTTATGACATTATTTACTGAAGGCACTGGGTACTGATAGATTTTCTCCAGGAGAATACTGAGTGATCAGAAATGCTCTTTGAACACCTGTGAGAAGGCAGCCTCCCAGATTTTAGGGAGCATGAGGTTGAATCTTACTTCTATACAGTGGTGTAACCCTGCTAACTTTGTAGGGGATGCATTATTAAAAATTTAAGAGATTCATACTTGGACATCACTTACCTCTATAAATGAAGGACCCGATCACATAGATGAAAAGAACTCTTTGCCTCCAACCTTCTGTTTCAGTGACATTCACTTTAATTCTGAAAGAATTTAGAAGAACATAGAATAACAGGAATGATTTCAGCCATGTAAGAGCTGGTTGAGAAGAATAAATTAATAAAATTTTAGTTTAAAAAGATATTTTAGAATTCTCTTTAAATTGCACAGTATAAACCCCATGTATAGGCCCATCTCAGGTTGAAAATCACTTAGGATTTTATTTTGGACAAAACAGACCTTCACATTGTTAAACAATTTAGATGTTTTGAAAGATAATTTCCAGATGTCAGTTTTAGGTACCAATCCAGAGAGATTTCCCCCAGTTCTGTCTGCTGTATAGATGATTACAGCAGTGTGGTTGCTCACGCCTGGGAGCTGTGTGTCTCTCTGCAGCTCTGGTTCCGCCTCTTACTGACCTGGCAACCTGAACTCATCTTCCTGCTGTCTGCTTGTGGGCCTAGAAGGGTTTGTAACTTTGTATGACTGAGACTTCAGCCCTGGTTCCTATTCTAGAGCCTGTGAACATCTTCATAGAGCATTTTGATTTGGCATCTGGTCTTCTGCAGTTACACTTCATTATATCTTTTCTTACAGCCTTTGTAAACTTTTGTGTTAATATGTATATATTTTAAAGTTTCTTTAAACGTTTTGCAATGAGAAAAGGAAACAAAACCAAGAATGCAATAAAGTTTGATTACCAGACCCCTAAACTGTAGCCCTCTGAAGTAACTTTTGTTTGTGTTTAATCCTTGAGCAGGAATTCATAGGCACAGACTAGATAACATTGTAACTGAGCAGTGAGGCACCAATGGTTGTACAGCAGGGGAGAGACCCCACAGTCACTCCTCACCGGAACACCAGTAGCACTTGTCATCATGGGGCAGTCAGCATAGTAATTCATTTTAGAAAGCTTTTCTGTGAGAAATGGAACCTACAGAGATCTGAGAAGGACACTACACCTCTCTTCATCCAAGTGGGCAGCTGGCACCTGTTCATCGTAGGATGATATATTGCTCGTATTGTTCCTCACTTTCCTTTAGCACAAACTTCGTTTATTATATCGAAGGAATTCTAAGTCTTTGGGAAATTTAGAAAATTCATAAAGAGAATCATGAATGTGGCCTGGAATCTCACCATTTGAACATAACATTTGTTCCTACTTTTGTTTATTTATAGTATCCTTTTCCCATTTATTTTCTGTCTGCCTTTAGGTAAACAAATGCAGGAAACATTTTTTCCACGTCATTTAGCGTTCTCCAGTGTGCTCATAAAGACTGTCTGTGGTTATATGTTTTTTTTTTTCCTTTTTTCCCTTCAGTGAATAATGATGGGGTGAAAAATCATTCTCAACAAATCTCTTATTCTTTGAGTACACTTGACTGAATTAGCTTCATAAATGTATCAGCTTACATTTCCATTCAGCTGTTTATGTGAATGAACATTTTTAGACATTCCAACATCAGTGAAATATCTTTTAATGAGGTATGAATGTTTAAAACAGCAACTGTTCATTAAGATATTAATTGAAGTATGGTACACAAAAGCATGTGCCGTAAAAGTGAGCGGCTTGATGTATTTTCCTAAAGTGAGTACACAGTGAAGACGATGCCCAGGACAAAAGAGAAACACTGGCTTTCGATTCATCTGGACACTGGTGGCCATTTGGAAGCCTCCCAGTGGCTGCTTGCTAGGAACACAGGCTTTCAGGTGCCTGTCTTTTGGTAGACCTGACATATTTTCTTTGGGTGTGGACTGAAGAATGCATACATTCTCATGTATGCATATTTAGCTTAATATGTGGTACTGAACAGTTTTCTTGAGTGTATCCTTGCTGCTCATCTTTGCCAACATTACTTATTTTTAATTTTAGCCCTTCTGTTGTCCATACAGTGCTAACCAGTTGTAGTTTTAATTTGTCCCTGATGAGTAAAGGACTTAGTCGTCCTTTAAAACCTCTAGTGGCAGTGTATACATTCTTTTTGTGAAATGGCTATTGAAGTCTACATAGGTGGGCGAATGATAGGTAGACAGATGATAGATCATAGCTCTTGGGATAATCTTAACCAGGTGTTGTATCCCTGGTAAAATAAATATGACCTTTATCTGATACTGCCTTTATATATAATTTTACTGCTTTTTCTGAATTATTTTATTCTGTTGATCAGTCTGTCTGCTATTTTGTCAGTACTATACTCTCTCACATATTGTATAGGGAGTGCATTTTGTTTGAGGGTGTGCGTTTATCTTCTGTTATTTTCCCCTGTCAGATAGTTCATGGCTGTAACTTAGCTGAACTTTAGAAACACCGTTTTAGAAACATGTTTATGAACCTATACATGTGGTAAAAGTATATGAATAGCTGTGATCAATATCAGCAATAGTTGCTGGGTCTGTGAACAGTAAAAGGAAATAAAGAGGGCTCAACTACATATCATTTATTTCTTGAAAGAATAGTGTTTTCGACAGATCTGACTCAGTATCATCCTGTATTGCATCTAGGGGTGTGTGCCTCGATGCTTATGATGCTTTCTCAAGTAGTCATGAAGCCAAGGTATCTCTGAGATTTTGTTGGGTCGATAGTAAGCATCTGGAGGCTTTATTACAATTACGGTGACTGCAAGAACTTGCTGTTTTCTGCCACATGTGCATGCAGTTGCTTTCTTCCCAGGCAAATGTCAGAACCACACAAATGCCTACTAGCTTTGGTGCCAACCTTCTGCCTGCATCTTCACAAGACTGTATTTATTTATTTATTTATTTATTTATTTATTTTTAAATGTAACTTATAAGAAAATACATAAGAAATAATGCTGGCAAGACCTACCAGGTGTGCATTGTATTTTCATCTGTTATATTTTAACATATTCTGGTTTACTTTGGTTTCATCTGCCTTGAATTGAAAATTGCAGGTGCATTGATAAGCACTTTGGCTGAAGTGAATGACTTATATTATTTCAGGAAAAATGCAACCCCCACCCAGCCCCTCTGTATTATGCTGCATTTTATCAGCTCACAAGCAGCTACCCTGTTATCCACTAGCTTTTTCTTCTAAGATCTCTCAGGCAGGGGGAACATGTTGAGGCTTTATCAGTGTTGGAGTTACATTGGCAGCAACAAATAAGGCCAAAGGACTATTGAAATTGGACTTCCTCTAGCTTTGGGGGTGACCTTAGTGGGCTCGCGACTTGGGGATGCTAGTCTTTTGTCCAGGTCATGACCAGATTGAAAGAAGCTCATGTGAAGGGTGAGGCCTCAGCTAAGTATGCGATGTGTGGCTGTGTTTATGACTTTATCAAAAGGTGGATCACACATGTCTTTGAGACGGCCAAAGAATGTGCTATCCAACCCTTTGAAGGTAGGGAGTGTTGCCATCCAAGGTGTAATTGAACTACTTTTGTTAAGTCCCAGCCTTATCCCATGAAAGCTGGCCCACGGTCTGCTCTAAGCTTTTGGAAATAATTGAGAGACATGGCTCCTATTTATTCCAGATCATCTAGTGTAGGGAAGACTTGCCAGCCCACAGAGAAACTTGAACTTCCTTCTTTCCCCGCAGGAAATCACACATACAATAGAACTTTTCATGTCTAGACCCTACCCAAGGGATTTCTGTCTAATAAGAAACTTTTTTCTTCTTCTTTTTTTTTTTTTTGTCTTCTTTAGCATACTTGGAACAGAACAAAGAAATAGGTTGTGGACAGGGTGCAGGGAAAGAAAATGTAGCAAATACTGGGCTATGATATCTTACTAGCACCTTCATTCTGACGTATAGGCAGTCTTTTAAGCCCAAGGCACAGTTTTGCTGACGTGCCACCATAGCTAACAAACTCTATAAAGCCGTGCTAAATGTTACACACGTACGTGACTTGGATGAGTTAATGGCCAAATCACAGGATCTACTCACTTAAGCAGTATAAATAATGTCTCTAGAGGGCCAAGGAAAGCCTCTATGCAACGAAAGGCACTATACAAGTTAGCATCTTTGCATGTCAGCAGTGTAGGCAGGGCTGAGAGGAGTGGGACTGGGAACTGGAGGGAGAATAAGATGAAGAAGAAAGATGTCCAGAACAGAAACAGCCATGTAAGCAAAGACCTGGAACTATGGATGACATTGGTCATTCACAGAAAAACGAACGAATTAGGTCTGTGATCTGGTAGGTAAGAGCTGCAGAGAGGTGAAGGTGGTGGTTGGGAACATAACAAGTTGTGGGGTCCCATCAAACAGTAAGTACAAAGACCATGGGCTCCATCCTTAGGGCAGTAGGAAGGGTAAGTGATGAGGTCTCAGTTGCTTTAGAGCCCTTCAGTCCCAATGGATAGTGGAGAGAATAGGCTTTTAGGGGTTTGCATAGGATCCACTCGGAGAGTGGAAGAAGACAAAAAGAGACAATATCAAATCAGTATATAGAGAGACTGCCATATCCCATATTGGTTATAGCATTATCTGTTTCAGCCGGGAAACAGGCCAGCTTATGTATCTTAGTTTAATGAGTTTGCAGACTTTGAATTCTATATCTTACTATTTCTAATATTAAATAGTATTTGGCACTCTCACATAGAGAGATTTTTTTTTTTAACCACAAGTATAGTTTCTTTTCAAGTGGTCAGGAATACCAATACACATATATGATTGGCAGATAATTCTTTTTAGAACAAGTTTCCTGAAGAGTGAAAGAGTTCATGGGTTCTGGAGTCTGCCCGTTTTTGTGTGTGTGTGTGTGAATCCACTGATGAGAGTCCTGGAAAGTGTTCTCTTGCCTTTTCTCAGAGGAAGCAGTGCTCAGTGAAGCCCACCATTCTGTTTCCAGGCAGTTGTAGTCAGAGCATTCTTCCTGTGTGGGGCGAAGTACACCTTCCCAGAACTTCAGTACCATCTGTTTCTCTTTGTCCTGCTTCTTATAAAAGCACTTTAACATAGGGGTTTGATTGGTTGCAGGAGTGGAAAGTGGGCTCTAGAGAGCCCTGATAACCCCCAACCCCCACTGTGCCCACAGCTTGGCTTAGTTTAGCATCACATTTCTGGGGGAGTTACAGCTACTACTTCCCACTTTGATCATCATCCCTGCATGCATAACTGTAGGCTTGTCATCATCATGAAGGCCAAGACACAGCAGGTCCCTAGTCAACATCATGGGGGCTGAAAGCCAACCAGTCCCATTCACTGTCACCTAGACTGAGACCCAGCTGGTCTCAGCCACTATCACTAAGGCTGAACTAACTAGCAGGTTGGTCACTGTCCCTGTAGCTATGAACAGGTTATGAGACTGAGTCATTACCTCTGGCCTCAGTCCTATTTCACCATAAAAGGCCTCATATTTTTGGTGCCTCTAGCAGGAGTAAGAGAGTAATTGAAGTAAATGTTTTGAGAATAGAAAATGTTTCAATGTAAGAAAGTGTTATGGTTACATTGACAGGACATATTTGTTACTAGACTAACAAAAGGAAGGATAACTCCAGGGATTATCTTCACAGGGTATGAGATAGAGAGGCCAGAGTTTGGTGTTGAAGAAGAAGAAGAAGATACAGAGGCAGCTACGTAGCCACAGGTCTTGGTGGAGTTCCAGTTCAAGGCAGCGAATTGTAACTATTGTAGACACTATCCATGTGATAGGGGCCCTCCACATAATTCATTACCAGCAAAATTATCAGAATAGTGAGAGTAGGGGAATAAGGGAATGGGGTGTACCCCTGAAGGGCAGGCCTAGCAATACCAGTACTTTTACAGGTGAGAGTGGTATCTTAATAGATGTGGAGACCTGATGGATATGATCCTGTGGATGGTGAAGTGATAGAGATTGCAGGCTACCAGGGTAGCAAGGTAGATTAACGAGGCAGGACACATCATGGGTTATAGACCATGATTTTGCATGGGCCTCCTTTTCCAAAGAGTGCCTAAAGAGGATGGCAGTGAAGAGGTTAAGGAAAATCAAGATGAGAACCAAGGTCAGTAGTGTTGACACTGATGTAATTCCAGTTACTCTCATAGACACCCAGAGACAGAAGTAGCTGATCTGCTAGCTGAGAATTTACACTAGTTCAAAGTTGCATAGGACTGGGTTGGCTAATTAGTGTCCTGTCATTACAGTTAACTAGTTTAGTCATCTAATAAGAAATGATATGATATTTTAACTAGAAGAAATGAGTAAGGTTGGAGATGAAAAACCTCTTGTGCTTGTTTTTGTCCATTGACCAGATCCACTAGCACTATCTGCATTGTTTGTGTAGATGTCAGTTTTTGGGAAATGCTTTTTTTTTTTTTCTCTCTAAGACAGGGTTTTTTTTTTTTTTTTTTTTTTTTTTTTGTTTTTTGTTTTTGTATAGCTCTGGCTTTCCTGGATCTCGCTCTGTAGACCAGGATGGTCTCCAGCTTACAGAGATCTGTCTGCCTCTGCTTCCCAATGATAATTTATTTAAAAGCCATTTTTCCCCCTCAGTATATCTTTAGAATTTTAAATTGTTCCATATCAGATCAAGTTGAAATATTTAAGAACTTCATGTATCATTTGTTACAAATTTGCAGCTTGTCCCCCACCACCCAAAATTGGTCAAAAAATTACCTGTTAATTAAAGTTTTAAGTTAGAGAAAAAAAACAGTAGGTACAGGAAGGTATAGGTAATTTCTCTGACCTCCTAGATACATGCAAATTAATGCCAAATTTTTTAAAAACAATAAATTAGATATACATAGGTGTCTTCTTATGTAGGCTTATGCGTGTGAGTGCATAGTGTCTGTAAGGCCAGAAGAGGATATAATTCTGTGGAATTGTAGACAGTTGTGGGTGCCATGATATGGGCCCTAGAAACCGAACTCTGGTCCTCTGTAGAAACAATTGTAGCTTTTAAGCACTGAGCTATCTCTCAGTCCCTCATGGTAATTTTTTATGCCCAGGCATCTGTACTGAGGAACTCTTCACCTTCTTGCATGGTTGGCCCTGAGGTCTCTTTACCTTCTTGCGTGGTTGGCTTTGGGTGTTCACTGGGGAACTACACAGCAATCCATGTGGCATAGTGTGCGTATAGCTCAGTCGTCCACTGCAGTCTACAACAACCCACCAGTGTACAGAGCAGCCTGTATTTGGTAGCTGATGGATACCTCATGAAACTGTGGCCCTGGACATCCTTTCATGTCTTCTGCCAACTCATATTTCTGGCACTCTATTCAAAATGACTTGACAGGTCATGTAAAAACTGTAGGCTTTTGTACATATTTTTATTAATATTTTCTTCCTTGTCTCACATCCGTATCAGAAAATAATCGCCATGGCTCCTGCACACAGTCTATTGTTTAGTTCCAAGGCTAAGGAAAGAGTGCTCACAAACATGTACACCATAGTTGTTACCCCACTTGTCTACTTGTGTGTGGCAGCCGTGCCACATAAAAGGTCAGCTATAAACAAACGAATTCAAATGTCTCACTTTTCAACAAGAAAATGAATATTTGAGATGGATCACTCACCCACTAGATTTGGTGCTGAAACTTATTGATGAGGCAGTTACATGGAAGGGGGGATGGGACATGGCCTTATTCTCGACCCATTCAGCGAATATACATGTAAGTTATTCAGACTTCTAATTGTGTGTTTGCACTTGCGTGTGCATGTGTGCGTGTGCTTGTGTGTGTGTGTGTGTGTGTGTGTGTGTGAGAGAGAGAGAGAGAGAGGGAGAGAGAGAGAGAGAGCGGGAGCACGCATGAGAGAGCACAAGAGCGCCTTACTATGTAGCTCTGGCTGGCCTAGAGCTCCCTATGTAGACCAGGTAGCTCCTACCTTTTCAGTGCTGGAATTAAAGGCCTGACCCACCATGCTTGGCATAATGGGCTTTTAATGCACTTTCTGTAGCGTCATTAGAAACATTTTCTTGCCCAATGCTCCTTATTTACTTTGCATTACTATGCCTGAGTATCAACAATGGAAAATGTTCATCTGTTCTCAAGCAGACTTACAGGCCCGAAGATCATTTTCAGAAATTTTAGAAATGTTAGTAACCAAGCTCTGTGGTGAGTAGCTGAAACCACATCTAACGTTTGGACCAAGGCTGCTCCGCTTTCAAAGCCCTGTTGCCCTTCATATGTCTAGCTGGCGCGTTCCTAGTTCTGTTCCCAGCACTGGCGCATGTTCTTCCTTCCTTTTTGGTTATTGACCAGCTGCTGCTTTGTAGATGCCATTTGTTATCTATCATCATTGCAAGTTTAGGAATGAAGATGCTTGGTCATTCTAGCTGGCAGCGAGAAAGCCCTAGTCTCTTTTTCAGTAAAAAAAATGAAAAAGAAAACTTTCAGAGAGAGGTTTGAGATTTATTTTTGCTGTGTATTTTTGACATAATTACTTGTGTTTCATTTCATTTTTCCTAATTGCAGTCATTTAATATTTTTTCCTTCAGGAGAATTAATGTGTGTGTGTGTGTGTGTGTGTATCTCTGTGTCTGTCTGTGTTTTTGTATCATAATGATGTCAAAGTTCTATAACAGAAATGTACTGATGTTCAAGATTTTATTTTTTTAGTTCTTTAATTTTTTAAAATTATTTTTAGGATTTTCAATAGATTTAGAAATCAGTAACTCCCCTTTACAGGTTTGAGGTCTTTAAAAAGGCCTTGGGAATTTTCCTAGGTGGCCTTGCATTCCAGGTTTTGTCAGAGCTTGAGTTGGGTAGAGTATTTTCAGAGGATCAGCAAGCTTTGTGGTAGTGTGTGAGGACAGTGATGTAGACTCTTCCCGATGGGGCACAGCACTTGCATGTGAAACAGCTCTGGGATGCTCCCCAGGCAAGGGATGCCGAGCTGGGGAATACCACACACCACTGAGCTTCCTCTTGATGTCAGGTAGTCCAGCCTCCACCACCTGACTTCTCCCCGAAGTTCTCCTCTACAGCACACAGCACTTCCTACTGCGTTTATTTAATTTTTTTGGTTAGAAATGATTACTCTGAAACTCTCCTAGTATTTTTTTAATTGAATTAAATACATCATTTCTTCTCTCTTTTTTCTCTCCCATATTTCCTATAGGCCCCACTTCTCAAATTCATGGCCCCCTTTTAAAAAAATTATTGTTACATATATACTTATATGTTATATGCAAATCAACACATAGATGCAGCCTCCTGGGTCTGTCTAATATTGCTTGTACATGTTTTTAGGGCTGACTCCTTGGTATCGGATGACCATTTGTGGGCTCATCCCTGGAGACACTGATTCTCCCTCTCTTATCAGTCTTTAATTTCATTTCATGTAGCTCTTCTCCTAGGGCTGGGGCCCATGAAATCCCCCCATACATGTTGGCATGTCAGCTGGTGCTGTCATAGTTTAGGTCTTGTTAACAAGCAGCTACCTTGTTGAGAATTCATGTCGTATTTAGAAGACACAGTTTTTTTTTTTTTTCTGCAGCAGACTTCCTGGTCCTTAAGTGTTTGCCAGTTCACTGTCTTTTCTCAGGATGTAAAAGCCAAACGTCCTCTTTTCACTACCAGTTTGGATTTTAGAGCATAAAATAGATGCTCTGTCAGTGGAGGGTTCAGTACAGACTTGTTGAATAAATGCATAGTCTGAAATGACTGTAGACGTGCTTGTGGGAATTTAGGAGAGTCTTCATTCCCTTTAGCGCATGAATGCTATAGCTTAGCATTAGGGTGACTCCACCTCATTCACAGAGTATATCTATGTAGCTTTTGGAAAGCTATACTGCTATTTGCCAAAGTCATCTTCTCTGCTCCCTACCTCCTGTCTGTCTTTACTGTCAGTGTTTGGCTTCCTTATGCATCATTGCAGTCCTCTATGATACGGCTGAATCTTTGGGGATTCTTACAGGTTCTTTGACACTTGACTTCGTTTGTTTCAGTGTAGAGTGTACGTGGCAGCTGCTTACTCTCATGGCTGGGAGAGCAGAAGCTGAGATGGCCTCTGATTAAGGGACTGGAGAACTATTCCTCTTGGCAACCAGAACATTGCGAAGTGGTGAATTGTGAATGTGGTCAAAGCCCCATCGTGTTTGGTAAGGGCTCTGTGCCCTAGTAGCGGGACATAGGTTGTGTCACTGAGTGACTGAGTACTTGGTGTGCACGGCTTCAAGGTTGGTTGGCAACCATTGCTCAGCTTTCTCTATTCTGTAATGAATAAGAAGTTTTAACTTGGACTTTTTA
Source organism: Montemys delectorum (assembly GCA_019843815.1). Classification (NCBI taxonomy): domain Eukaryota; kingdom Metazoa; phylum Chordata; class Mammalia; order Rodentia; family Muridae; genus Montemys; species Montemys delectorum. The sequence goes on from JADRCD010220165.1 coordinate 11,962, forward strand.
GTTTGAACATTAAGAAAAAGGCCTTCCTTTCTCACTGGTTGGTTTTCTAGAAAGGAACTCTTGTTTTAGGACTTAATCTTGGTGAGGGGCCTTCTGTGTTCAGCTGCACTTTGCTGTCTGCTAGGTGGCAACTGTTGCTTGGTGTTGGTTACTTTATAAGGCCTAAAAGTAGAACAATTGCTGCCTAGTTCTAATTTAGTAGCCATAGCTATTGCTAGCTCCTGATAGGTGTCAAATACCTTATTTTCTGGGGTTCCAGAAACAATCAACTATACCTTATGATATGTAGAGAGATGTGTAGCAGAGAGCTGTATTGGGTAGAGGTACACTTTACAGTAAGCTAGATTGAGTTCATGTTGTGTCTTTAATAGAGGAAAGGAACTTTATGGATCTCAGTTTTTTTTTTTATTTGTAAAGTAGAAATAATGCTTTGTAAAAGGTCACTGTCAGAAGCAGAGGCTGTTGTAGGCATAATTTGTATGCATAATTGTCTGCAAAACATTTTTTCCTATTGGAAAATGTGGCAGTCTGGCATCTGTTGTTATTTTGTCCATATAAAACTACCATCAACCAATATTCAAATAGGTTTATTTCTTTTTCTTCTTTTTTTTTTTCCTTTTCTTTCCCTTTCTCCCCATTATGTTTGGTTGGAAAGGGCCAGTGTTCTCTAGTGTCTCAAAAGAAACATAGACCCTGCAAAAGAGCCTCTTACTAAGGTTTCTTTAAAGGGATCACAGGTCAAGGAATCTTCATATCAAAAACAAGGTAGTCTTCAGCAGTCTCTCAAGTCAGGTCAAGATGGAAATGCATTGTTCACTTGGCATGGTCAATGTCCTGACATCTGTAAAATCTGTGTCAATAAAATTTAATGTTTTTAGAGGGGAATGCTGAGCAATGCTTCTGTTAATATTTTTTATTGTTCCTTTTAAATGGAGGTTTTTCAAAAAGTCCACTGCAGGAGATCTATCTTTTGCACTGAAATGTTATTCAGGACTCACTTGTAAGGAGGATAAAATAGTTAGTTTCTTATAATAAATGTCCCCTCCATTTCCTGCAGCTCTCCTTTCACACTGGTGGGAACTCCTTGCTAAAATTGTGAAAGGAGAAGCTATGTAACCATCTGCATATTCCCATGCTTGCTTCCCACTCTTTACTGAGAGATATATAGGGTGTGTTTATCTTTACACAGAGAGACTCAAAAACCCTTCTCACATGCTTAGGACTATTCAACAGCTTTAGTTTTGACTCAGTAAATGGAGCCAGTGTTGTTTGCAAACATCCTGGGGTTCTTCTCCCTTATTTATGTGCTGATATTAGTTCGGGTAAGGGAAGACATTTTTGTTTACTCAAGTCCACTCATTTTGTGTTTAACTTTGCATAGACTTCTAGAGAGATGCCATCTGGACAAACTGGTAGCATAATCATTTATGAGAGATACCAAAACAGGAGACACTTTGAGTTGTAGCATTCCAATTGCAAACCTTGGTACATGAATGCTGATACTGTGTCCTCTTGTAGAAGAAAGCAACCCAAATTTGTTGAGTAACTATTACTTATTGAACTAAGTTGGAAATGTTGATGGTAACTGGAAAAAGAGATGAGGTTTGAGGAACCCAGTGAGAAGGCCCAGGCCCCTTGAAACTGACGACAGATAGATGGGACAAGAAACAAAAGCAATTAAGAAAAAACCCACTGTTTTTGCAAAGGAATTTGGCAGAGACATTAGTGTGGTATGTCTTCTCAGACTGAAATCTTTTAGCTTTAATCTGTATAGTATTATGGTAAATATTGTGTTTCTAATTATGTTTTTTCCAAGTTTGCTATCTTCATTTTGATGTATAGACAAGAATATATGTGTGATGAGGTTGAATAATATTAGAACACGTATTGTTGGGGGTGGCTTAGTGGTAGTGTGTTCTGAGCATGTATACAGATCTAGGCTTGGTCCCTAGCATTTGTACACACATATACACATAAAACGTGTATATATTCACAATACTTATCCTCTAGTGACCTATACATCTTGGGACACATAGAGTGGATGAGAGGTGAAAGATTCTCTGTGATCAGTTTGCTACCATGTGTTTAGCTTGAATCTGGCAAGAGGTTATCCTTTATGCATTTTTGTTGGTGTGTGTATGCTTTTGTATGTGAATTTCTACAGCTGTGCATGTGAAAGCCAGAGGTCAAAGTGAGGTATCTTCCCTTATTGCTCTCCACCTTATCTTCTGATACATGGTGTCTGACTGAACCTGGATTACCTTCTCAGCTAAACTGACTAGCCAATGAGCTCTCTAGAAACTTTCAGATCTAGTGATACACCACTGAGCTTTTAAAAATATTTATTATTTATTTATTTTACATGTATGAGTGTTTTGGCTATATGCATATAAGCGCTGCGTGCAATGGATCACTGGTGCCCATGGAAGCCAGAAGAGGCCTCTAGACCCCTTGGCACTGTAGTTATGGATGGTTTGAGCCAACAAGTGGTTGCTGGAAACTGAACCCCAATCTTCTCTCTACCAAGAGCAGCTGGCTTTCTTAACAATTGAGCCATCTTTCTAGCCCTGGACTTGGCTTTTTATGAGGATGTTGGGGATCTGAATTCAGGTCCACAGGAACAAGTGCTTTACTAACAGAGAGATCTCCTCAATCTGCTTTATGCAATTTTAAATGCTAAGCTCAATCCTCTTGGCATGAACAAAAGGAGGGGCAAGTCCACAGGAAATTACAATAGTAATTTTCCCTTTTCTTCTGTGTGTGTGTGTTTGTGTGTGTGTGCCTAATTTCTGGAGCAAGAGGAAGGGAATATGTGTTAAAAGAATGGGAAGAAAGAGTTTAGCTAGCTGTGTCAACTCTGCAAAATTTTCTGAAGCGGTGACATGACAGGGAACTGATAGCATTTATTTTTCAGTTATTTTATATGCACAGGTGTTTTGCCTGTGTCCTAATTAAGTTTCTATTGCTGTGATAAACACCATCACCAAAAGCAACCTGGGAAGGAAAGTGTTTATTTGGCTCACATGTTACAAGTTACAGTCCATCCTCAGGGGGAGCTTGCAAGGCAGATAATGCAGCAGAGGCTGTAGACTGACTGCTGCCTATTGGCTTGCTCCCCAGGCTTACATTTGACCTCCTGTCCAGAGGTGGCATTGCCCACAATGGACTTCCCCTATGCCAATCATTTAATCAAGAACATTCATGCCAGTCATTAAGCAGACTTGCCTATAGGCCAATCTGATGGAGTCATTTTTTTCAACTGGGGTTCCTCTTCCTAGATAATTTAGCGTCAAGTTGATAAAATCTAACTAGGACAGTCTTCAGGTATGTCTGCAGCACGAGTGTGCCTGATGCCTGTGGAAGCCAGAAGAGGGAGTGAGTCCCCTGGAACTGGAGTTAGAGACTGTTGTGATCTACCATGTGACTGCTGGCAGTGGAACGCAGGTCCTCTGGAGGTCAGTGCTCTTAACTGCTAAGCCATCACTTCAGCCCTGCTACCATTTCTTAAGTCTGGGCTGTGGGTGATTGGATAGCTATCCTACCATGCTTAGTACTTTTCTGTATGTTGGAGATATTTCACGCTCATATTTTTAAGAAGAAATAGAAGTGTGGAGGGATGATATGGGTTGGCTGCCTACTTAGCAACCGGTGCAGGTGATAGATACCACATTGAAAGGGAGCTGACCTTAGAAGCTGGTCTTTGGTGGATGTGGATGCGGTGTAGATGCTAAATAGTTAGGAGTTACGAACCATCTCTCCTAGCTGTCCGTCCGCCCTCTCTCTTGCAGACTTTGGTGTTTGCTCTGTGCAGGGGAAAGTCTCACCTGAGCAAATTAAGTCTTTGTGAGCCTTTAATTTTCCTTCCCCTTTTGCTACCAATAGCATTCCTTAGTAATTTGAGTCAGGGTTCCACCCCTACCCTCAACTCCCTCTTTTCATTCCTAGAACTACTGATCAAAGGTTTCCCCTTTCCAATACAGACAGAATGGCTTTCTGGAGATTGGGTATTTGCAGCCAGAGAAAAGGGTGAGGGACACTTTGGCTTGTGGAGATAGACACTTCCCCCAGGGATGTTTTTAAACCCTTTGAATCGGCTTATTGTTTATAAGAACAGTGCCTTAATGGAAAAACAAAAAGGAAAGAGGGTCTGTAGTGTGTTCTCTGCTTTCCTTTGCTGGCCTCTTTGTTTATTTGATTTATCAAGTCTCAAGTAGTTGCACTGCCTAGTGACCTTCCTTGAGCAGCTCCTCTGGAGTATCCACTTACCTTATTTAGAAACATAATATTTAAAAAAAGCTGGAGCAGAGTCAAAAAATCATCACCTTTTGATGTGGCCAGTTTCCTGGGTTTTGAAATCTTAAACTTGTGGGAAGCTTTAAACGCTGAGTTGCAGTCCTTAATCAGTAGGTCCTTCTGGGTGCCGAACCCAGAATTTGGGGTCCGTGGCCTGGGGGTGAGGGTGGGAGGCAGTGCGTAATTAGAGGACATAGTGCAGAAGTTTGGTGCTAAGTGGTAGAAAGAAGGGATTTAAAAAGACAGTAACTGGGACTCTGGGGGAGGCTTCACTTTGGAGGTAGCTCTGAAGGGAGCCTGAAGGATGGGCCAGTGTCACTTCCGAAGAGGTGATGGGCACAGACCGTCTTCCCTTATCTCTGGGGATTTAAATAAAGGTATTGAATTTCTTTTGAGTCTCGTTCTTACAAATATAACTGACTGTGATAAGGACTCCTCACTCTAAAGTGTGAAGACTGAAGAGTTCATGTCAGACACTTCTCCTTCCAAACCTGCACCTGTCCCTTGTTGCTAGATGCGTTTGTTGTTTTGTACCTTATGCTTCTTAGCATCAGGAAACTACCAAAGGAGAGCGCAAAGTCCTGTTAGGAAACTCATCACAGGGCAAGGAGCTGCTTTCGTAGACTGAAGCAGTATGACTGTGGCAGCTTTGGAAAGGACATGTAACTTCCTGTGATTAAAAGTCAATGGATGGTATCACTTTCCTGGTACCAGATGAGTTGCTGAATCACATTAATAAACTCTGCCTTTTCCTAGATGAAACATATCTCCCACAAAAGCCATACTAACTTAGAAACTGTGGGTAGGACTACGGGAGAGTGATTTACTCTTGGAAGGCAAAGGGGCAGCTTTGCCATGTGCAGTATGCCTATTGTGAAGTATATAGTATAGCTGTTTCCAGTAGGTTGTTTTGTGCTAGTTGGATGCTTTCCTTTTGAATGTCTTCGTATGGGGTGGGCCACGTGTCTGTCTTCCTGGCTATGCTCATTAGCTTTGTGGTTTGTAATCTTGTGGTTAAACCTGGGTCCTACAGTGGTGGGATGCTTAGGGAGGCTTTCCATTACAATCACCAAGCCTGGCTCCTGGTTTGACACGAGGAAGAATTGTGGGGGAAGAGTGAATTCTAAACCTTGACTCTCTCGCATATGGGAAAAATAAGTGGTTAAGACAATGTTAAAATATGTTAGAGACAGTTTTTTTCTGGCAGGTAGTATGTGGTTAAAATACTTCTTTTTGTTAAGTTGGTTGATTGTTAGCATATGAAAAGCTGTTAATTTCTGGGTATTTTCAAATTGATAGCAATACTGAATGTTTTATTTGTTTAATAATTATTGTACCTTCTGTGCTTTCTAGCTTAGAACACAGTACCATTGGCTAGTGGTAATATTTCCCTCTCTCTTCTAGTCACTGGGTCTCTGTTTCACGCAACAAAGCCTTTCAGCGTCTTGGATAGTACTTATTGGCAGTGATCCTAAGCACCCTGCCTGTTGACTCTGATACCATTCTTAAGTCAGGTTGAGGAAGTATCTTTTGACTTTTGACTTAGGGCTTAAATCAGTACTGAATATTTTGAGATAAGTGTTTTATTGTCTTTTTGCTTTTATACCTTGTAGTTTTCTCTTTATTCAACTATTGATCTTTGTGTGTATTCTTTACAGTAATTCTGATCATTGGGACAAAACTCTGTTTTGAAATGAGTTGGATTTTTTTTTTGCCTTCAACTTTCTTAGTCTAGAAAGATTCTTATCAAATAGGGTTACCTGGCCTTGGGGAACTTGGATTAACACTGCTCAGAAATAACCAGGACTCACGTCAGCAGCCTTTACTGCAAGTGGTGTTAGATGTCTCTATAGTTTCTTCTATCACTACTGGATCATTCTCGTTCCCGTAAGCCAATTCTAGTTCCTTATATTTAATGGAGTTTTAAAGTTTTATTGTACAGAATTTTTGTAGCTTTATTAGACACCCCCAGCAAACAACTGTCCCCACTTTGGTTGTGTAGGCTCTTCTTGATTTATCCTTGCTCTCTGTCTTGTTGACCTCCAAGAAGTTTGCTTTGGAATATAGTGCTTTAATAATGGCTTTCATTTTACTCTTGTCATTCTCTTCAACTCTTGTATGTTTCATTTTGTTGATTTTCAGCCTCTAAGAAACACAGGACATGCGTCTCCTTACTGGACTTTCTAACAGTGAGATGGCTTTCATGCTTCTAATTTTGCTAGTCTGTGAAATGAACATTCGTAACATTCTTTGCAAATGTTAAATGTCTCACCTTATACATTTGCAAAACAGGAGGATCTTTGTGTGTTTTTTGTGTAGGCATACATGCAATGTCATATGAAGGTCTTCGTGTGTGTGTGTGTGTGTCCAAGCATGCATGCACGTGTCACAAGGGCATGGGTGGTCTAGGTAGCTTATGACTGAATCTGTCAGGGGGGTAAAATGACATAGTATGATAGCCTTTGAAAAGACTTTACCTAAGAGCTTATTCAGTTTTGATTTTTATAATCCAAGGAAGAAAATGGTTGTTCTGTTGTCAGTAACCCATGGGCAGATGAGGCTCCTGTTTCCCTGGCTAATTTGCTCTAGGACGCAACGATTTTAATAGCAGGCTCTCACACACTTCTTCACCATCAAGCCTTTCCAGTTATCTTGGAAGCTGCAACCTCTTTTTTACTCTTCTGTGCATGTGTGAATAAATATAAGGTGGCTTTTCTTAGCAACCTTCCATATGCTTGAAAATATCGGGTAGGTTATCTGAATTTTCCCTATTTAATATTTCCTGGGGAATTGTTTTACTTTGGTTTTGGCTGAGTTTGGCCTTTCCTGATCAGGTTTTAAGGTGGAGATTAAGACACTTGGCTTTCATTAGGTCTGACTGGTAATCAACACAAGAAATAGCTCTGAAACGCTGTTGGTTGGGTTGTTTACCTTAGTGGTTTTAATATCTAGTTCTTTCTTGTATGGAATACTCTAGATACTGTTCTCTCTTACATGAACTCGGTTTACAACTTCTATGTATCACATACTTTCTTGATGAGTATTCTAGCTCTGTTCTTCTAGACATCCCATTAATTGGCTATATCAAATTTGTTTTTGATTAATTTGTTATTTATCTAGGAAATTAGGTCCTTCCCTCTTTCTAAAGATATTTTTTAAGAGCAGTATTTTTTTTCGTAGTGAAAATGAGTAGAAGATACAGAGATTTCCTAGTTCCTTCCATCCTCCCAAATTTTCCTACCACAAATCGGAGTCCCTAGCAGAAAGATACCATTGGTACATCTGGTGAACCTGTATTTTTAGTCTTTACCTAGCTAAAGTCTGTAATTTATGCTGAGACCCACTGTTGGTTGTAAATGATGTTTATGACAAATGCCCACCATTATAGTACTCTGCAGAGGAGTTTCACTGCCCTAGAAAACTCCTGTCCTCTTCCCACTTATCTTTTTCTCTGCTGCTCTCAGTCCTCTCTGGATCTGAGAACCACTGATTTCAATAGTTTTGCTTTTTCTAGCATGTTTAGTTAGAACCACAGCATGGAAGTCTTCTGGTTTGGCATCCATACTGTTGGTAATGTGCGTTTATAACTTCTCCATACCTCTTCCTGGCCTTGACACCTCGTCTTTTAATACTGAGTAGTATTTCATTGACCAGTTATATCAGCCGACTTTCAGTTTACTTCCCGAAGGGTGGTGTCATGGTCACTTACAAGTTTTGGCAGTCATAAATACAGTTACTGTAAACATTTATGATGTACTCCTTTCTCAAGCTTTGTGCTTATATAAATAGTGCGGTGCTGTCTTAGTAGCTAACTTTTTTGATACCTATATCTATATTTGTTCCTTAATGTGGAATTGCTGAATCCAGAAGTACAGTTTTAGGTTTAGTACATACTCAGACTAAAGTCCCCTTTCCTTCTACCAGTAATATATGAATGTTTATTACTAGTCTTTTATAATTCAGTGGATGAAAATGTAGAAATATTCCAATTGAGGTAGTTTTCCTATGCTTTTGTAGCAGATTACTTCAACTAAGTCGCTTAAAGCACTTGAAGTTTATAATTCCTTAGTTATGGCAGCTGGAAATCAGATGTGAAGATCTCTCAAGGTTTTAGGGGGGAACCCTTCTTACCTTTGTATCTCTGGGGATCCATCCCTGGCATTCCTCTGGCTTCTGCTTCTTGTAGATGAACTACTCTGTGACTGTCTTGTCAAACAGTGTTCTCTGCACTCTGTGTATATGTGCCTGCTAGTTTGCATTTATTTTGTGTGCATTTGTATTGAGGTGTTGAGACAGTTTCACTATGTAGCTCAGGCTGGACGAGTTTACTGTGTAGTCTAGGCTAACCTCACACTTCCAGTGCCTTTCCTGCAAGTATGAGAAGTACAGATTACTGACATGTGCCATTATGGCTATTTTAATGGTGGTTTGTGCGTGTGTGTGTGTGTGTGTGTGTGTGTGTATGTGTGTGTGTGTGCGCGTGTGCACACGCACACATCATTACTTGGTTTAGGCTCCACCATCTTTCAATCTAACTTCAGCTGTACATATTACATCTACAGAGATCTTGTTCCCCAATAATGTCACATGCTGAATTTCCAAATGGACATGAAGTTTTGCAGAGAAATATTCAGTCCAGTATCAATACCTTGGACTTTAAATATTTTGTGATTGAATTTTAAAAGCAATGAAGTGCTAGAAAAGTAGTCAGAGCCAGATACGTTTGGGCACATCTGTGATCCTAGCTCTCAGTTGTCTGAGGCTGAGGCAAGCCAGCCTGGATTATACAGCAGGGCCCCAATATCAAATATCACCCTGCACCAGTGAACAAACGAACTAAAGGAGAAGCCAAAGCATCATGAAGGAAACCGGCAGAGCAGTTGGGGTGCTGCTGCTCGCCTCCTGTTGGCATCATCTGTAGTGCCAAGCTGGATAAGCTCCTTCTGAGTATTTTCTTTGTTCTTAATTCATATATTTAGTCATCATATCTTATGTGTAAAGATATGATGGTTGGAACTTCATTCCAACCTTGACAGAGTGTGTTATGGGTTTACTTAGCATAGCTCCCTATATTACACTGTAATGTTGTTCCTAACCATAAATGCTCCTTTGTTATTTGTATACAGGATAGCTAAGAAGTATTTCAATGTTCATGTTAATTACTTCCAGGTCTCAAATGTTGATCTGGTGTGGAACCAGTTGGAGCAAGTAGTTTAGCAGTTTACATCTAGGATGCAGTCACTTTCACAGATGTTTGTCTAGGGTCCTTAGGTCAGTTTGGAGTAGTTGGTATAAGAGGCATGCTCCTTCTAATAGCTAACATCAGCAAAAGGTGTAATCCCACCTCTCTAGTCTCTAGTGGAACTCCTAGCCAGAGTAGTATTCCTCAGCAGGCTTAATTGTCCTTTCTCCTTTCTCTACTTCTTCTGTTGGATGTCTATGCGGTCTTCCAGGTTTCCTTTGTGTGTGTGTGTGTGTGTGTGTGTGTGTGTGTGGCCTCTTCTTAGCACAGTGTTGCTTGGAAAATGTCAGAAGGTATCTAAAGAACCCCTCCCCCATCTCTTCAATAACATACACACACACACACACAGACACACACACACACACACACACACACACACACACATACACACACACACCCCATTAACAGCTTTGTTTATTTTGGTTTTGTTTGTTTGCTTCCTGTAAACCATGTCAGATTTTATGGTTGAGAAGCTATGATCACATTTGGTGATCAATTGTTTGAGTGGAGGAGGGTTCTGAGCAAAATTGCTGTGGTTCTGAGAGTGGCTGGGTTTGTTCCAGACACTCTCTTCTGTAACATAAACCTATGGTTTTCATGGAGCTGTTTGGTTCTGGTGTATTGAACCACATTGTAAGGCCAAATTTCATACCTGGGATTGCTGATGACATGCTCAGGCTTGTTGGATCATTTGCTTAATGCATGGTGACAGTGAGGCTAAATTCTTAGTCATTGCTTTGATTAGGCCCCTACCAGGCTTGGGGTATCTGCTGCTTATGACAGGCAGCTGAGCATAAGACCCCATGACAGCACAGATACCGAGTAGACAGGGCTAACCAATAAGCTTGACTTTGTGGAGATGGCAACGCAGAAAACAGTCCTGAATGCTGCTGCTGCTGCTGCTGCTGCTGCTGCTGCTGCTATTGGTGTTGTGTGTGTGTGTGGGGGGGTGGCTTACAAGTGTAAAAAGAGAGTAGGGTGTGTAAAGATTGACAAGTGTGCATTTCTGAATTCTCTGAATGGGTGCTGGGAAAGATGCAGGAGAACATGACTGAGAGCCTGGGCTAAGGGAACAGCTCAGTAGCTTAGGGTTGGTGGTAGAAGAATCTTTTATAATTTTTTTTTTAGAGGAATCTTTTATATGGCTCATGAACCTTTTCCCATGGGTCAGAGGGAAAAACAGAACAAAACAAAACAAAACAAAAAAACACAAGGTTACCACCTTTCTAACGGAAATAATTCAACGTGTGGATTTTGATGCCCTCGTAAAACACAATCTAAAACTTAACTAGTAAAAGCATGTTCATGTGAGCTACAGTAATAAGGTTAGTTCTTCAGGCAGATGGGACCCACTGGCACTGGGAATAAAGGTGCTAGGTGTACACGGCTTTTCAGTGGGCTACCTGTATATACAGGTAGGGTGGGAACCAGTTTACTCCTTTGCAAAAGTACTGCAGCTTGTACTTCCCTACAGGTAACAAGATAAAGGTTAGTATGCAGGAGGGTTATTAGGTGTACCTGTGAGGTCTACACCTGGGGAAGGGAGGAAGAGCAAGCAGTATGTTAACAGGCAAGTTCAAGATGCAATATAGTTGCCAGGCTACTATTATTCCCTTCATCAGTGGAAGCAATCCATTGTCGCAGTGTTTGCTGTACATGGAGAAAGCCAGACACTGTTCTAGGTCTTAGAGGTTGAGAACTGAGTCAGACAGATGACATCCCCTTACTTTAGGAGGAGCAAGGACTTCTAAGTAGAAGATGATAAATAAGACAGAGTCCTCAGCTCCAAAATGACTGGACACTATGATGGCCAAAAGAATATCGTTGAGGCAGTAACTGACTGATGGCTAGAATATCAGGAGTCACAGGCAGGGGAGGACTTAGGAGTAGAACGAAGAGCACCCAGGAACAAAGGGAATGTATTCCAGATCAGAAGCAGAGAGTGAGTGCTTAGAGTGAGCAAAAGCAAAAGCTAGGAGCTTGGGCTATTTCTAAGAGCAATGAAATTGTTAGGGAATTTGAAAGCAGGCAGGAGCCTTCTGGCAAGGGCATTTCTTAGACAGGGTTTAGGACATGCTCATCAGTGTTTTGAATATTTTATGTAATTAATTTAATCCCTGATAATCCTACCTAGAAAGCAGTCTTACTATCTCCCATTTACAGATGAGGTAACTGAGGCACCAGGAGGTTTCTGAATGACTCTTCTGAGGTCACAAAGGGAGCTCTGGGATCTACAGAGGAGGTCTGGCTCACTGTTCTTTCCTTCTGCTCTGCTACGCTCTGGCTCATGTGTGTACAAAGATAGCCTAGGTAATACTTGAGGCAACACACAGCACCAGTCAGGAGTCTGTGACGGCGGGTTCAGTCCTGGAAATGGGTAGAAGATGGGCACAGGCAGGGTTGCAGAGGTGCATTTTGATTATGTGGGGGGGTAAGAAAAAGGAAAGATGAATCGAAGGCAAGTCAGATTCTTGTCATGAACAAATAAGCGTAAATGTAACATAAATATAATACATAATAATAAACATAAAAATGAGCACAAATATAATGCAGTGGTCGTACATGTTTTTCATTCAAGAGTGATAGAGGATTGCAGAGAAATCATTCGGTTATCAGATATCCTTTAGTGACCTAGAACGAAAACTAAACTAACTTTTCTGAAGGAATATGGATGCCTAGCCAGGAGTCTGCCTGATGGTTAAGTTTGTCGTTGTTAGGGAATTTGAGAGCAAGCAGGAACCTTCTAGAAAGACTGCTTTCCCCCTCCCATCCAGAATTCCTTCCTCTCTCCAAGAGTAGGACGGCCTGAACCCTTGGTGTGGTCTGGGTGGGGTAAGATAAAGTAATGACACGGTGGGTGCCTCAGGCCTCTTAACCACCCCGTTCCCCAAACAGCCGCCTGTACAAGGAAGCTAATTAGCATTTAGCCTGTTGCCGCCTGCTCTGATGCTGTTTGCCAGCACACAGTGAGAGGCAGTTATATAGACTGGCACCATAAATATGGAGGTGTTCATACCATACAATATAGAAATGCTGAGGTTCAGCACGGATTTGCTTAAACTGTTTCCCAAAACATTAATCCCTATATAGACAGCGTAGTCTTTTCATTGCACTGGAGGCTTCAATCCACCACTGAAAGGAATTTGGTTCATAGTGCTAGACGTAGGAAAGGAAATACGGCCTCCTTGGAGAAACTCCTTGTGAAGAATTATGGTAAGGAACATGTCTTTACAGAGCCTGCTATTACTATTTTAACCCAAGGATTATGTAGCAAAAAGTTTGAAACTATTTGAATAGTTTTAGGTGGAAAAAGAAGAAAAGAAAATTAATGTCTAGTTAAGTTTGATTTCTTCATCTTTTTTTTTCTTTAAGGCTGACTGTCCAACTTGATAATCATTAGCCAGATTTTGCTACATATTATGGTCAAATTTAAATAAATGAAGAGTACATCCATTAAATATTACTGGTCATATTATCAGGTTCAGATGAGCTTACTCCCCTTCCATGTGGCTTTTGAGTGGAGCCAGTTGTAGGTTTTGTTCAGAGCATAGAATCTGAGATGTCTGAAATCTTGAGTCTTGTTGAAAGTGTATGCCCCAGTAACCTAGGGTTGAAAGGGTTTGTGCAGAAAGGTTTGCAGTTGGATCTGAACACGTGAAAATGTTACCTCATCTGTAAAGCTCACTCTGTAACCTGTAGACTGGAACCTGACCCAATCCAGAGGTAAAATAACAAGTCCTGGAACGTTGCACATGTGATCATTTTTCTAGTTAGTGCTTGTTTTTGTTTACTAAGATGTATGGTACCTTTTTCTGAGTCCTTTAACGTGGGCCTTTCTCTGCTTCAGATTAGTACAATCATCTCAGAGGAATGTAGTGTGGGGTAATGGAATGCTTTTATTATACTTAAAAATCATGGTGAAAGATATTTACAGTCTTATGCTAGAAGAGCTGTATGAGCTAGTGATTGGAAGGTTTGCTTAAACTTGGAATTTAGATCCTATTCCCATTAAGATCAATGCTCTACTGGGCCTCCTTTGGCAGATAGTAGTATTTGTAGTATAATGTGGGAGGTTATAATTATATAATCCTTAGGAGATATCTGCTCTAGGTTATAGGAGTTGGCCAACTACAGTTGGGGGCTTAAATCTAGCCCTTTGCTTGTTTGTATAAAGTTTATTGGAACACAGTCACACCCATTCATTTATTATAGTCTGTGACCCTTTTAGGCCTACTGTTGCAGAAGTGGAGAATCACAACTGGATGGCTGGCAAAACTGAAAGTGTTTTTAATGCCAGGACCTTGTCCAGATGCTATGTGGCCTATCCTAGTTAGGAAGCACCCTCTCTGCAAAAAAAGTACAGGAGCCCAGGGTTTCTTTTTCCTTTCTTCCTTCTTCCCTCCCTCCCTCCCTCCTTCTCGCTCTCTCTTTCTTTCTTTCTTTTGCTCTTCCTTCTTTCTTTCTTTCTTTCTTTCTTTTGCTCTTCTTTCTTTCTTTCTTTCTTTCTTTCTTTCTTTCTTTCTTTCTTTCTTTCGCTCTTCTTTCTTTCTTTCTTTCTTTCTTTCTTTCTTTCTCTCTCTCTCCCTCCCTCCCCTCTCCTTCCTTCCCTTCCTCCCTCCTCCCTTCCTTCCTTTCTTCCTCCCTCCCTGCCTCCCTCCTTTCCTCATTCCCTCCTTCCTTCCTCCCTCCCTCTCTCCCTCCCTCCCTCCCTCCTTCCTTCCTTCCTTCCTTTCTAGGAGAGGGCAGGAGAGAATTACAGTATAGTTTGTTAGACATCTGCTTCCTCAGCACTTTTCCTATGTATTGTCCCAAAGATCCATGTTTCTGCTATCACCTCACCTCTCCATCATCTGTGCTTCTTTCTCCACTGATGACCTTACTTTCTGCTTTTATGAAGTAAATTGATCCTGATGGAAGAGAAACTTCACCAGCTCTCAGAGCCCCATCCAATCACCCCCTAGTGCTATCCCATCAGTCCACACAGTGAACTGCTTGGCTACTATCTTGAGCCAGTTCCTCTACATGCACCCAGTCCTCTCCTATTGTCATAAGGCAATCATTCCAGCCACCCTAGTTTCTCCCTTTTCTGCTACTATATCAACCATACAAAGTTCTCCACTTACACGAAACTTAGATTTGGGGGCTAGAGAAGAGGTCTCATCAGTTAAGAGCACTTACTGTTCTTAGAGAGGACCCATGTGGTACCTAACAACTGTCTCACACTTCCTCTGATTTCCGTAGACTCATGCTTGCATTTGACAAACACACATACAATAAAAAAATAAGTAAATATTTCCTTTAGAAAAGAAACCACTGCTCCATGACCCTATTCACTCCTATTGATAGCTATTCGTCTTTCCAACAAAGCTCCTTCAGAGTCAGAGGTATTCCTTACTTCCGTCTTCTCTTATCACCCATCCTCCATCCTTTTTCCTTCTAAACTCACTCTATCTTTTGATCTCATGGCTTGTATGTGCAAACTGCTTTGTCCAGTCCTCCGTGCTGCTCAGCGTACTCAGTCCCAGGGTCAGTGTTCAGTTCTTGGACTTGACTCATCGGGAGCCCTGTACTTTGTCAACCCCATCTTCTTTCTGCTCTATAAGTACATGGCCGTGGCCTCCACTCTGCTTGTCAGCACCCCCCTTCAGCTGCAATTTCTTCTGTTCACTATCTTGTGAATGAGCATTCAGTGTGTGGTCCTTATCTTTTGCTCTGTTTGTCTTTGGCCAGTTTTAGGGATTGAAAAGAATTTGCTTGCTGTCTATGCATGACCCATGTTCAATGTTGGTGTCTTTTTGTCACTATTTTGGAATGGTGTGTGTGGGGGGGTCCAATGATGTTTCCTAGGCTGATATAGAACACCTAGACTCAAGTGATCCTCCTGCTCCAACCACCAGAGCAGCAGAGATTACACTTGCGCACATCATGCCTAACTTTCAAAGACATTCTGAGCATCACATTGTCACTAGCCTTCTGCAGGTTTTTCTGCTGCTGCTTCTGCATCTCCTCTTCCTCTTCCTGCTCCTCCTTCTTTTTTGTCTAGTTGTTCAACCATTTCTTCTGAATGTTAGAATTGTATTTTCTCTCTTGACACTCTCTAGCACATACTTGCACACACACATGCGTCCACCCACCCACACACTTGAAATTTAGATTATCAGTAAATTTTGTCTTAAAGCCATATTTTTGTTCTCATCACTGATTATGTGTCAGAGATTGTTTTTCCTTTAAAGTAACATTTTTGGATCAAAAACTACACTTTAAGGCTTTGATCCATATTCAGAAAGGTTGTCAGCATTTTATCTGCAGTGTGTTTAGTTGTATCATTAGTCTTCCCAGTATAGTAGATGAGATGGTAGAGGTCTGTCCAGTGACGGTTTATTCATTCTTTGGTAAGACTCACATCCTGTAAATCATGTCTTTAAACAGGCTATTAGCCTAGTACATAATAGGAAGTTAGTGTGTATTGGCTGATAGAATGAAGGGGCACTAGTTCAGTCTGACAGAATCCTTCAGTGTGCAATTAAAGGGGATATCTCTCCCCTTTCCTGAGAGGGGCTGATGATCTCTAGCGTAGTCTTTGAGTCATATTTTTATTTTACTTTTCTCCAAGTGGTCAGAATGGACTGTTTTTTTTTTGAAGACACACATTCCAGAGTGGCCAGCACTATGGTTTTTAAGGTCCGTGTCTCTGTCTTAAGATGTTTCTCAGTAAATAGGAGACTAAACACCTGCACCTGTGTGGTCTGTGGTTCATGTCCATTGATTCCGCTGTAAAACAAAGGCTAGCAGAAGCTGCAGAGATGAAGTATAGTTAATCTTTGAAACTTCCTCAACACTTTTTGTTATGCACATTTCCCCTGATTGTCCTCCCTGGACCTTTCTGCTCCTGGAGAGTGTTATGTGGGCGGCTGCTGCAGCAACATGTGCTATGCACTGCCTCTGGCCAGCATTGTGTTGGCTGAGATACAGCTGCTCCCTCCGCAGGGCCCAGAGGCAGGGCCCAGAGGCAGGGCCCAGAGGCATTTTATTCTAACACTTCTTGCCTGAGCATCTAAAATCTGTATGAACCAGTGTTTCATTCAATTCTGTTTTCTTGCTCAGCAAGCAGCCCCATCCCCCAACCGATGGAGAGTGACTTCACTTGATTTGTGTGCAATGTGCAGGCCATCCCTTACTGATTTCTGAAGTGTGAGGGATGTGTCTTCATTGGATATTATGTTACCACCTACCTAGTCTGCAGTAGTTCAGCACTGTGTAACTAGATAGAAGGTGTCCCTTTGGTGTGGTGCACTCCATTGAGGCACACAGAACTGCTGCACCTGGCCCTGCTCTTATTTGGTCTGCTGTCCTGGGCTTTTTAACAATGACTCCCTTGGAAGTCTGTCTTCTTCTTTCCCTATCCATTGATACCCATCTTTCTTCTATTAGATACAGTAGTTTGTGTGTGTGTGTGTGTGTGTGTGTGTGTGTGTGTGTATGTGTGTCTTTGTGTCTTTGTATCTGCCTGTTTGCCTGTCTGTCTGTCTATGCATGTGGCGTCTAGAGGTCCATGTTAGTTGCCTTGCTCTATCCTTACTACCTCATTCTTTGAGGCAGTATATCTCATGGAACCTAGAGCTTCCTAATTTGACTTGCCTTGCTAACTAGCATGTCCTGGGATGCTCCTGACTCTGATTTCCTGCACTGGAATGGTACGTACCACGATGACTGGCTTCTTTTCATTTCTTCTTCTTTTTTTAAAATGTGTGTTTTGGGTGCTCAAACTCAGTTTGATAAGCAAACACTTAATTGACTGAGTTATCTTGTCTGCCTCTGATGCAACATTTTAAATACATGTTGCATCCTTTAGAATGTAGAAGTACACAGAATCCAGTGCTCAACTGCTCGAATTTTGGTTTGTTTGTTTTGTGTGTATGTGTGTGGGAAATACTTGAATACTTGAATATCTGAGTATACTTTGCTGCAGTCTGATCTCTCCTTCTACCATCTTGGTTTGACAGACCAAAAAATTGTGGGTTTGGGTTTGTTACATCAATCTGGGTGTGTTAGTCCTGGCCCTGCCAAGTACTGGCTATGCTTTGTGCCTGTTAATACCTCAGTTTTCTCACCTGTAGACTGATGTTGCTCAAAGACCATGGCCTTTAGTTATTCCTCACTTGACCTCTTTCCTTTTACTGACCAAAGTGCACTGGGATAAAGTATTCTTTCTATGTGAAATCTGACCCTCTTTAAGTGCAAGTTGTTTTTTTGTTTGTTTGTTTTTTTGTTTTGTTTTCTTTTTTTTATCTATCATCTATCTATTATTGATTATTTTCATTTTTTATTTTTGTACAATCTTCTGATGTGGGATTTTCAGTCTGTGCTCCCTCGGTCTCTTATACTTATTTAGCTCTGCAGGAGCTGATAGTCCTTGTTTTTACTATTTTTTTATTACTCGATTGAAGGCCTCCTGAAGTCTTTGCTGACAACCTTCCTATCCTCTGGGCACACAGTTCCCACTATTCCCACCTATAGTGTGCTGAACATGACCTTCCCAGGGGCCTGGAATCCCCCTCATGGTGGCAATGGATTTTTAGCATCTGTGTTAACACCTTTGTGCCAAAGTAGGTGCCTAGGAAATTGTTGATGAGTTTTCTTGGCCTTGAATTTTGTGATCTGGATATTGAAGAGCCTGTGGGCAGAGAGAGGAGCACTTGGGCTCTTTCTTAGGCCCTAGGAGCCTCCTGAAACATGAGCTAAGGATCGAGCTGGGCTATTCAAGCCTGAGCTCAGGAGTGTGCTGGGCTGTTCAAGCAGACGATTTGTTTCTTTCCTTTCCCTAGGACCCCAAGGAGGATATAAGCTACTTCAAGGTTTGGTAGAGCGTTCCTTTATGGAAACACTCACTGAATTAAGTTTTAGGGGTTTTCTTTTCCTCAGGCGAAAATAGAAGATTATCATAGACACAGGAAAAGTGCACAGACAGATTGTCTAAGCTAGGCTCAGACAGGAGCCTGCTTTCTGCGCAGGAGGTGGGATCCTGCCTTCTGGGCATCAGTTGGCATATGTGCATGCCTGTATTGTTTCTAAGTAAGAAAGCATAGAGGGAAGGGAAGAGAATGGGAGAGAGGGAGGGAAGGAGACAAAAGACCAACAGGAACTCCATGTTTACATGTGTGATCCCCATGTAGGATTTTGTGTACTTATACAATATGTTAGGACCTGTGGGGCTGCATCATGCAGACCCGTGGAGGGCAGTCAGTCTCTACACCTCTGCTTGGGATCTTGTTTCTATGTCTTGACAAGCTTTGGAAGATATCTTTGAGTAGTCCTTGTATGTGGGTCACATATTATGGTAATAGTGCTTAATAAACATTCAATCAGATTGAAGACTGATGGGCTAACCCCTTGTTTGTCACTGTCTTTGTGTGTCTATCTTCCTCCACCATCATGTGACTTGTAATTTAGTTGACAAATCCAATCAGTACAAATATGGGGGTGGACCTGAAGACTGTGCCACCCAACTTATACAATATAATCCATAGATCTGGCCTTATTAATCTTTGACTTTGTTAAGTGAATTTAGAGAACGTTCTTACCTTCCCTAAGCTTTTGTTGTTTGTCTTTTTGTATTTTTTATTAGCAAAATGAGAATAATAAATAGAGGTATGTTGAGGATTTAAGGATATCAAATATGCAGAGGAGCTTGTGGTTTGATATGCAGCAGTTATTCCTGGAGATGTTCATTATGGTATACAACTAGAATCATATTCTCACATAGCAATTTATTTTTAAACATATACTTTCTATATATGCTTTTAAAATGTAATTCAGATTCATCTATTTTCATAAGCTATGTTTCTATTTCCTCTGTTTTATAAAATGAAAGAAGATTGCAGGGATAGACTTTGTTTAATTAGTTCCCAGGACAAGTCATGAGTGTGGGATATACACATTTCATACAATACTGGTCCAGTGAGTTCACTTTCTTTATATTGACCACTGGCATGACTAGTACATGGTAACATGGCAAACACACAGCTGTTTGAAGATCTTACGTGTGGCATGCTTTTGATCAGCTAGTCACAAAGCCTCTCTGATAATTTACAAAGTTTCACGGGGTGCTGATATCAGGTAGCAGGCAGCAGGGACCCAGATCAGGTGAGATTTGTACCCCCACTTCACAGACAGACTTTCTGTCAGCATGGGTTCAGAGGCTATGCTCCATGTACATCTATGACATGCTGCTTGTGTGTCCTCTTTTCACCCTCCTGGCAAGCCTACTATTGTTTCCATGGCCTGCAGACAAGGAAATGCACTCTCAGAGTTCAGTATTTGGCATGAGCCCTGTACAGTGGCTGCCAGGCCTTGAACCCTGACAGCCAGACGCCATGCCCTGGCTATCACCCTCTGTACAGCCTGGGGAGAGGTTGATGAACACAGTCTATCAAAAGGAGCTGTGATTTGACGGGATGAAAGAAGAGGTCTGTGAACACACGGATGTTCTTTTGTTAGTAAATTTTGCCGGAGTTGTTTTCTGTATGTCAGAGAAGAGCCACTGTGAACTCCTAGTTTCTCTGGCAAAGCTGATTTATGAGGATTTTCTCAGATCTTCCAGCAGGTTAACAACGTGGAGTCTTGAATGCTTTCAGGAAAGGAAATGAATAAACAGGTATTTGAGGTGAAGCCGACCAAGTCTGTGGAGCTGTAGAAAGGTGAATTAAATCAGTTGAAAAGGCTTGGATAAGAAGCGACGTCTCTTGACCCAGTAAATGAGAGTCAGGAAATCTGACTTTGTAGGTCAGTTCCCTAATTCATGTAGATAGAAACTGTTATAAGAAATGTTATTTGGGGGAGATGTTACATGGCTTTAGTGGAGTAAATCAGACAGGAAAACCAAAATGAGTTGCCCAGATGTAATCTGGTGAGAGGCAACCCTTACCTCATGTTTAAGTTGAATTCAGTTACCACTTGGCATTTTTGAACAGTTATAATGGTTACATTTTGTATTCTATCTTGTTCTTGCTTTATACATATTCATGTTTTCTTTTAATCCATAGAATACCTGAAACTATGTTACACTGAGTTATTTAAAAGACAAAGATGAGCAACTGTTTGCTTTCTCTGGCCTATGTTGGCCCCTTGGAGGGAATATAAATCTCTCTCTCTCTCTCTCTCTCTCTCTCTCTCTCTCTCTCTCTCTCTCTGTGTGTGTGTGTGTGTGTGTGTGTGTGTGTGTTTGTGCGTTTATATTTTGTAGAATTAAGAGTATGTCAAGATTTCTGTAATCTTTCAGGCACTCAGAAACAAAAATTTGTGGCGAATGTCAGATATGACCTGACAAAAAGAACAATTCCAAGAACTGAGACTGACAAGCTCTGGTTTTTTTGGTTGTGAAAATGTCCATTTTCTCCTTTTGTTTCCCATGTCATTTGCCCTGTGGAGGTAACAGGACTCTCCTGAGAGCCAGTGGCTGCATTGCTATGGATGGTGCTTCTGGAGTTTTCCAAAATTCTTTTTTCCTAAGGGGAATGAGTGATTCAGAAAATCATTTGTAAAGTTCCCAAGCTTTGTTCTTGGAGTTTTCTGACAGTCCATTTGGAATGTATTCAAAACTCGTGAAAGGAGCCTGGGAAATCGAGAAACATGCTTGTAAGCAGAATAGATGAGCAACTTTTGACAGAATTTAAAGTGCCCAGGCATCCTCACCCCTCTCGAGACTCTGCACCACCCATACATTTCACAATGTTTGCAGAGGTGGGAATTGATAACAAGGAATGCAGTTTCAGGTTCTGTCGGCATCATGGGGGTCTACCCAGGAGAAAGTTGCTTGCAATATGAGGTGAGGAAGAGTGTGAAAATGTGGGTATCTGGAGCTCTTCAGTTGATTGTGTAGAATAGCTCATACCCATGTTTGTTGCCCATGTTCAACCATGAGGTTGAACCAGCCTGATTCTCATGATGGCGCCATCTCTCAATGTCAGCCAGGTATTGGGTTTTCCATGAATACTTACTATGCTTCTTTCCCAGGGAGGATGATGCATATAAGTGTTGTCTTGACAGTTTGACTTGCAAGGAAGAGAGGAGTACCAAGTGGAATTGGCTGAATTCCTAGTAACTGTAGTCAGGGTGCAGCTGTTCTAGGCAGGGTTGCTGTAGACCTTCATGCAGGTCTCTTGCCTAAGTGTCTCTTTTCTGAAGGTTGAGATTAGTAAATGTCTTTCATGTTTTGGTGCCTTAGCTTTCAGAGACACAAAAGGTGTCACAACAGTTAGAGTTCACAAAGCTGCTGTGAGAATAACAGAAATACAAAGGGAAGGTAAGACTCTGACAGTTACTGGATTACAACGAAGTGTTACTCTAAGTGGTCAATTGCCTTCATTTTCCTTAAAGAGAACTCTCAGTCTACTGCGAGCTACGCTCTAACCCACTCACAGACAACAGTTTTGGAGGTCCTGCTCTGAGGCTAAGTTAGGACAGTGGAGAAGCCTTAGCCATGCACATTTGTCTTAGTTTTCTTCTCATGGCTGTGAAAAACACCATGACCAAAAGCACCTTGGGGAGGAAGGGTTTACGTGGCTTACACGTTCAAATCACAGTCTGTCATGGAGGAGGTCAGGGTAGGAACTTAAGCAAGAGCGGAGACTGGCACTTCCCAGGTAAGTTGCTTACTCTCCGTGGCTTGCTTAGCTTGCCTTCTTGTACAACCCAGGCCTCTCTCTCCAACAGTGGCACGGCTCACGAGAGCTATATACTCACATCAATTACTAATCAGGAAAATTTCCCTATTGATATACCCACAGACTAATGTGATGAATACATTTCTGTAATTGAGGTTCCTTCTTCTCTGGGGAGTTTGTGTCAGGTTGACAAAAGCTAACCAGCACACCCTCCAAGGCTACACCAACTGCCTGCAAGGGATTCATTGGAGACCAGGATAGAGAGAGTGAGACACTGGAGGGGAATTATGTGTGAAGTGATTTTTTTTTTTGAGACCATTTAATATATTACAATGTCTTCTCACTCCCTAAACATGCTGGTTCAGAGAAATACCATTTACTCACTGCCTTTGGAGGCACTCCATGGCGACTCCATGTTGACCATCCATGGTGGTAATCTGCATCCTTCATTGTGGGCTTTGGTGACTTTGATAGGACATGCAGGATCACCTTTCCTGTTTAAAACCACACTGGAGATCTAGCCCAAAGGAGAGTTAGGTTTGAACAGCAGGTGTGAATCCTGTAGACATGCTCTCCTTGGGGGGCTGTTAACTTGCTTTTGTTCTTAGAGACATTAGGATACCTTTTTAATCTTTTTGGAAATAAAAGGATACCCCTTACCTCTAACGCACTTTCAAAATGTATAAAGAACTCCAATAAAGGCAGACCATGTCTCGGTCCTGAGTTTCTTCCCTCCTGTGTCTCCATCCTCCATTATCGGTGGTTAAAATGGCAGAGGTCTTCTGCTGGTGCCTTAGCTTTAACATAGCCTTTGGAGGAATCTTTGGAGACTAGTGAGCTATGAGAAACATTACAGCTCAACTCCAAGGCCTGCGGTTTCCAGATGTCTGGTTTCCTTTCTTTTCATTTTTCTTGTCCTAAAATTTGAAAACTGTTGAAAAACATTGAAAAAAGAATTACAGATATCCCACTGTATGTGGAAAGATAAATTGTTACCATTTTATGTATTTCCTTTTAATAATTTTCTTTTTTAAAAATTTTTATTAGACTTTTTTATTTACATTTCAAATGTTATCCGCTTTCCTGGTTTCCCTTCCAAAACCCCTCTATCCTCTTCCCCTCCCCCTGCTCACCAACGCACCCACTCCTGCTTCCTGGCTTTCCCCTACACTGGGGCATAGAGCCTTCACAGGACCATGAATTCCTCCCATTTATGACTGACAAGGCCATCCTCTACTATACATATGCAACTGGAGCCAGGAGTCCTACCATGTGTACTCTTTGGTTGGTGGTTTAGTCCCTGGGAGCTCTGAGGGTACTAGTTAGTTCATATTGTTGTTCCTCCTATGGGGCTACAAACTCCTTCAGCTCCTTGGCTCCTTTCTCTAACTCCTCCATTGGGAACCCTGTGCTCAGTCCGGTGGATGGCTGTGAGCCTCCACCTCTGTATTTGTCAGGCACTGGTAGAGCCTCTCAGGAGACACTTATAACAGGCTTCTGTCAACAAGCACTTGCTGGCATCCACAGTAGTGTCTGGGTTTGGTGATTGTATATGGGATGGATCTCCAGGTGTCACAGTCTCTGGATGGTCATTCCTTCAGTCTCTGCTCCACATATTGTCTTTGTAACTCCTTCCTTGGGTATTTTGTTTCCCCTTCTAAGAAGGACTGAAGTATTTGCACTTTGATCTTCCTTCTTCTTGAGTTTCATGTTGTTTGTGAATTATATCTTGGGTATTCCGAGCTTCTGGGCTAATATCCACTTATCTGTGAGTGCATATCATGTGTGTTCTTTTGTGACTGGATTACCTCACTTAGGATGATATTTTCTAGTTCCATCCATTTGCCTACGAATTTCATGAATTCATTGTTTTTAATAGCTGAGTAGTACTCCCTTCTTTCTGCACGTATGTACACACACCATTATTTGGACACAGTGAAGAGGACTGGGAAGTTCTTTCAGATTCATCCCTTTGTACTCACATTCATTAACCTCCTGCCTCATTCACCGTGTAGAAAGGAAAGGCCTTAGAAATTCTTGAAGATTGCCCCGCAGTGGTGGCACACACCTTTAATCCCAGTACTTGGGAGGCAGAAGCAGGCAGATTTCTGAGTTAGAGGCCAGCCTGGTCTACAGAGTGAGTTCCAGGATAGCCAGGGCTATACAGAGAAACCTTGTCTCGAAAAACAAAAAACAAAACAAAACAAACAAAAAAAAATCTTCAAGATTTTATGTAAGAAGAAACTAGTTCAACTTACAGAAGGAAGAATAGTCATTTAGGGACACTTGTGACAGCTACTTCTATGATAGAAGGCCGTAAGAGAAACCTGCATCCAGACTTCTGAGCAAACTTGAAAAGGCCCCAGTCAAGGAGGTCTTTGAGTCTTACATTTACCAGCAGCTCAGGTGAGAAGCAGATCCATTGCTGTGGGTACGCCAGGAAGGCACTGAACAGCTGTTAGTGCCCTCTCAGTGCCCAGGGAGGGATAAGTGCACAGCCAGGCACTAGATCATCTGTGTCGTTGCTGCAGGGAGAAGCCGAAGCTGCATCCTCCTAGGCTGTGTTTTTCTGGGGAATTGGGTTGAACTGTGTGTCGCCTTACCACCTATCTAATTCCTTCTTCCCATCTGCCACAGGGGAAATATATGTACTCAAGCAAATGCTAGATTATGGCCGTCGGTTACTGGCTGCAGCCGTGTTGGCATCTCTCACATACCACAATTCTTCTAAATGACCCACAGCTCTCTCTGTAAGAACTGTTATACTTAATCTTGAAATGGCTCTGAAATAAACATATTTATTTCTAAATTGAAGTCTTTTTTTTTTAAATCAGGAAATACAGCATAATTAACTTTTAGAGATAGACTTCTCTACCCAGTCCATTTAGCTAGGTAGGCAAAGATGACCTTGAACTTCTGATCTTCCTGCTTCTACCTCCTGAGTGCTGGGATTTCAGGTGTACCACTATGCTTGGTTTATGTGGTGGTGTACACTGAGCCAAGGCTTCGTACACGCTAGGCTAGTGCTCTACTAACTGAGCTACACCCACAGTCTTTTTTCTGTTTTGTTGATATTATTATTCACTTACTGTTTGTTAATTAGGAAATTGATAATCTGTATTATAAGTTTGGTCTCAGTCAACATCGATGTAACTAAGAATGAACAGGATGTACATTATTTGTTATTCCAGGTGCCTATCTGGGGAGGACTGGGTTTCTTGGGCATGTGTCCGAGAGGTCGTAGGTGTCACTACACTGTAAATTCAACCTTAAACTTTCTGATTGGGTATTAATGCAGAAAAAGTAATGATATTTTAGTTCTACTGTCTATGATACAGTGATGTGAAACTAGGCTTATCTTGTTACTACATTTGCCACTGTGCTTCAGTTATTTGGCTGTGCATGCCCCACAGCATTTAGGGGATTTTGTTGCGGAATGACATTTTGCTGCAAAAGTGTCTCTATTGTACTTTCTAAAATTGTAATGTGGCCTGGTGACGAGAGTCTATAATCTTGCCTGCTTGGGCATCTGAGACAGGAGGATCATACATTTGCAATCAACCTGGGTTATAGAGAGAGCTTAAGGCAAGCCTGAGCCACTTAGTGAGACTGTGTGTCAAAGTGTGTACGGCTCAGCGTAGCAGGCATGAAACCTGGGGTTTACTTTCCAGTATCACACATACTCAGCAGAGCCATGAACCTAATATTTAAGGTAGGTGAACTTGGAGAAGAGTCATAGTCTTATCTAAATGAACATGTGTCCATGGGGCAATACTGAAAGCATTGATCCCTTGCTTAGACATCTGACTTGTTAGGAGTGAAGCATATTTGTGAAACTCAATGTTGCAAAGTAGGCGCCTGCTACTTGTATCTTGGAACCATCTTAATCCCCAGCATGTAATAGCATAATCAATGTATTGATTTTGATTTCTTGTTTTTCCCTTTTGACATTGCTCTTAAACTTCACACAGTCAATGTGCAGTAGAAGATGCTCACTGTGTAATATTCCTTTTTAAGACGCTGCTACAAATTAATTCATCATACTGTTGATGGGTATTTGTTGGTTTCAAATTATGTAGTATGAAGGGTGCTGCTGATACCCTAGTGTTTTAATACCTCTGGTCTTGGGAGTAGAGCCGACACGCCATAACATCTATGAGCCATGTCTTTTTTTTGTTTGCTTCTGCTAATTTCTTGAGTAAAAAGGAATAGGGACTTGTAATGAAAGGCAGTTTTGTTGTTATTGTTGTTTGTTTGTTTTTTGTCTTTTTCCCTCTCTCCTTC
>JADRCD010220166.1:0-38664 GCA_019843815.1 Montemys delectorum
GCCAGAACATCAGTCAAGATCAAAGGAAAAAAAAAAAGAGGAAGGGAGCATATTATAAAGTCAGTACAGTAGAAATACTGCAGGTATCTGAATTGGACTGGCAGCTCTTGATTGCAATTCTCTTTCTGTTTGTTGTTGTTGTTGTTGTTGTTGTTTTGTTTTTGTTTTAGTTTTTTTTGAGAATTTCATCCATGAGTATACTGTATTTATATTATTTCCACTTACCTTGCTTTCTTTGCCAACTCCTTCTGCCCCTCTAGCCTGTGTTCATGACCTCGTCTATAATTATTATAGAGGAATTATTATATTATACAGTGAGAGAGAGAGAGAGAGGAGAGAGAGAGAGAATCTGTAGGGTCCAATTAGCGGCCACATGCACATGCTTCCAGCTGACCCCTCGGGCCTGGGGAACCTAATGAAGAGCTTTGTCCTTGGAGAAAACCCATCTTCCCCCCTCCCTGGGCTCTCACTGGAGTGCCTGTAGCTCCTCTTCGAGACTGGGGCCTTGTAACATTTTCCTCATCGATGTTGATACATCCATTTGAATGGTCTCGTGTGGGTCGCCACAGCGTTGAGAGTGCATGGGTGCAGCCTTCCTGTCATGTAGAAGACAGTGTCTCACAGCAGTCATCCAGGTCCTCTGGCTCTTACGAGCTCCCTGCCTCCTCTTCCGCTATGGTTCCCAAGCCTTGGGTGTGAGGTGTCCCAGATGAGCTGGGAAACTCACGGTCACCTGTTGCTGCATTTTGGTTGTTTGAAGATTTCTGCCATAGCATGCATCTACTGCAAACAAACAAGTGTCTCTGGTAAGGGTGAGGACTGGTGTTTATCTGCGCGTGTGAGGAGAGATGTTTAGCATGCGATTGGAAGAAATATTAGTTTAGCAAAATGATTGTAGTTGGATCTCCTCTAGAGTCTATGACTGCTCCAGACATGGGTTCTTGGCTAAGCTCATAGTACCAGGCATACGTTCCTTCTTACTGAGAAGCCCTTAGGTTCAACTAGACAGCTGCTGGTTACCCTCAAGATATAAGCGCCACTATTGCAAAGTTGGGGCTACCTTGCCAAGCACAGGCCCATCTTTATTGAGGTTCCCAGACTTTTACAGCTGGGCAGTATTGTGAATAACCTTTCTTCCCTGGTGACTTCTGGTACTATGGGTTGTTACAGATCTGTAAGGGCTTTATGAAATGGCCATGTGACGCCTCAGAGTGATTTTACATTCTCACACTAATTATTCTCTTGGTCATTCTGGAATATGGGTATGCGCAGTTGAAGGTATGAAACCTGAGCTCCAGTTTGTAAAGGGAAAGAAACAAAGGCCCAGTGCCAGTGTGAGCCATCGATGAGCCTGGACACTGTCTGTTCTTCCAGCTTTCAAAAACAAGGAAGATAAACGTAAACCCACTCTTGGCAAGGGTGCTTTCCACGGTCTGTCATACATATTGACAGAAGGCTGTGGTGATGGTATACAACAAAGCCATGAAGAAGGAGCGGATAAAGTATTGATAAACTGCATCCAACACTTTCTGAATGTCACTTTGCTGCTTCTTAACCTGTAGTATATTCAAAAAGAGTTTCTGGGTGACATACAAATGCAATCATTTTTTTCTTCAACAGGCAAAAAATAGTAAGAAAAAAAAAACCCTCTGATATCTGATGAACCACTGCCAGTTAAAGAAAGGAGAGTCCTTTCTGATTGTACAACAAATAGATTTTAAAGAGAGGAAGAAAATGTAACATCTCTCATCCCTGTCCCCACCCCAACTCACACATACCACAAAGGGGGAAACACTGTAGTTGTATGGTCAGGATACTGGAGAGTACAAGACTCACTTCCTGGGCCTTCAGTCTTTAAGCCCTCACTCTTACTCTGTAGCAATGGAAATGTAAGTTACTGTGCCAAGGTCTTGGGGCAATGACCACACCTTGGCTCCAGACCCTAGAGAAAAGCCCTGATTTCCTTCCTTGTTCTTGAGTGTTGCTTTCCGTGACTTTCCTGTCCTTGTCATCTGGGGACCTGCAGTGGAAGGGGAAGGAGGTACAGCCTGTCGTGCTTTGGTTTTGTGCCCTCTTCCCATGTTGACCTAAGGAAAGCCTGCCCGAGACCAACCTAGCTTAGAACGTGGCCACATTGGAATTCCTTAGAAATACGAAGGTGGGGGTGGGGTGGGGGCTCCAAACAGTCACAATCCTGGAGCACGGTAAGAAGGGCGGGGAAGGCAAGATCTAAAATTGTATTTACTTGTGATCCTAATGCCCTGATCGGCACCATCAATTCTTCGATGACTGTAACAGGAGCCCTGCTGCTTTGGAGGAACTTCTGTGTTCAGACAAATGACTAGGGTAGCCCTGGAACAAGCATTACAACACTTACCAACATGTGTCAGTTGGCAAAACTCTTTCTCATCTCCTGAACTGCTTTAGGGAGGGCACTGAGAGTCATTCAGTGTGACAGCAGCCATGGTAGAACATAAGTAATTCATGCTCTGAGAGCAGTGAAAAGATTATATCCAGCCTTTGAAGGAAGACTTTGTCCCTGGGAGGGGGGACTTGAATCCAGAAGATCCCTTCAGCAATTGTCTCTTCCAGACCCTGGCCCTTGCCACTCTTTATCTCCAAGGCCCTAATGCTCCACAAAGAATGTAACAACTGCATGGGAAATTCCACCCCGCAAAGGAGAGTTTTTCAATTCCCTTACGATGTGTAAAAATTCTGAAAATTACTGTAGGCAAGAACTGCCAAAGCAGTTCCTTTAATAAGCACTATTATCCCACGTACCAATTCGTATTTATCTGTAGAGAGTAGTTACATGTGACACAATACAATGTTTCTCTTTATATAGTAAAAGCTGATGTAACTTGGCGTGATCACAAGGTCATGGAGCATGCATCTCTGTTGATCACGCAACATACAATAGCATACTTTTTCCGCACCGACCAAAAACCGCCTAATAAACGTGGGTCATTGGATTAAAGTGTGTCAACATTTTGAGCTGGAGTGTAACTGCATGAGCTCACATGGCTATTCTTCACTGGCTATTTCAGGTATATTTCTCTATTTGTAACTTCTGGGTGGGCAGGATTTGTCTGTTTTCTTCTGAACGAGTTGACTTTAAAGTGAATTAAGAAGAAAATACTCTCACATTGTTTTATTTGGAGGCAGGATATCACACCTCCTGAACTACATCAAGCTCTCCACAAGACCAAGGATGACAGGAGTTTTACATTTGAGGTACTTTCAGCCTTTTACAATAAGCTTTCTTATTTCTCTAGAAGGCCCCTTCCTTTTTAACTAATTATCACTCTATGTCCTAGAACGTTGAGTAGGAAGGAAGAAAGGAGAAATGAATAATAGAATAAGACAATTTTTAGAGCTGGAAGGAATATTAATTATCATCTCTTCTAATCTTTCCTACCCTCATGCCACCAATCAAAGCATTTCTGAGATGAAGAAATGGAGTCCCAGAGAGAATAAATGATCTCTCCAAGGCTAACAAGATAATAGCAAAGTTACACTTGTCCAAGACCCGGATATAACTCAGGGCTTCAAATACTACCTGACTTGACTTGCTAATTATTATCCCTGCAGGCCGACTCGGTGGGGGCTACCTTGACATTATAGGAGAAAAAATTGTCATCAAATGCTGAGGACAGATAGTGTAAACTAAGGACTCTTGATGAAATGACAGAGTCGAATTTTCTAGATACTGCTGACACATTGGAATTCTCTAAATATTGCTAATACTGGTAATTTATGCTCTTATTTAATGTCTAAGGCAAAAAGAGAATAAACTGTTTAATACCTTACCAGTAATCATTTTTTTAGTTAATCTATTAGGCCACACAAAATTATGATCAAAGGGCTTCTTCAATTAGAATTTGCTCTTGTTGTTATAAAAGCATATAACTAAGGACGCATCTCCCTTATAGTCATATATCCAACTACAACATTACATCATCTTTTTAAATCAACTAAACAGTTTCTCTAAAGCACTGACTTCTAGGTGATTCTGTGACATTAAATCTGTGAAAATACCCAAATATTCATTCTGACATGTAGATAAACATCATTTCAGTAGTAGAACCAACATCCACATAGTACATCTGGACGATGTTACAGATGGAAAAGCACAGCGTTGAATGCCCAACATCCATGCAGTAACATCTGGACAATGCTACATATGGAAAAGTACAGTGCTGAATGCATTTCATACACTTACACACACAATCCCACACACTCACTCACAAAGAACAGATCCTAGAATTCACCTGCATTTCTCTAGATGGCCGAGAGAATCCCTGTTTCTGGGACCAGCTGCTCCTGGGTAGAGGAGGCCAGTAGCGCTTTATCTTAATCAGAAGAGTTCAATCTCCCCCGCCCCCCCAGAGAAAGACTTAGTAGATTTTACAGTGTGTTTATTATGATCATTCGATTGGTATGTAAAAGGATACTCTTTTTTTATTTTGTGAAGTCCTTAAAAAATAGAATAATTTATCATCAAAATTAGATTTTTCCCATATAGCTATATTACATAACCTTAAACTTTTAAATTTATTTAAACACAATTTCTACTGATGAGGTTATAAATTTCCCTTATTTTGTTTCTATTTATAGATCAATCACATTTATAAAGTGCCTATCAGTATCCAGATAACTATATTGGGTCAGACCGTGTAAAATGATAGTTAATATGACATTACGTTTGTTAAAGAAGATGATGGTTCTCATGTGACTTATCAAGCTAGCCGCCTCCTGCATCTTGATGTAACTGTGTGGGTCCCACTCTGCGAGACGGGCATGGTGACACACAGCTAGCACATGAATAAGTTTGGATTCTTGACTGAAACCTGCTTAAAAGTCAAATCTCTCACAGTCACACTATTAGCATATGATGAATGTTTCCAAGGCCTGGAATTAACTGGTGATAATTTTAGAATCTACCATTACCCACACAATTGTCTCTAATTAGCTGTCTCTGAAGAGTGGTCAAGTGTGGGAAGAAATGGAATCTGACTTCGGCTCCCTAAGCTTGGACCAGTGCATTCCCTTCCAACAGTGAAGGAGGTGTGTGTGGGTTAGTGTATGGGTGGGAGGGACGTGGCTGTCACAGAAGCAAAGCTTGAGAAGAGTGAGGCCAAAAGAGAAGACAAGTTTTCTAAGGCAGACTATAGCTCTGTGAGTTAAGAGATCTTCCACCTGCATGTCAAAGGAACTGAATCTGAAGAGACCTAAGGCACTCTCTCCTCAGGAAGGAATTGAACACCTTTCACAGCAAGCAGAATTTTCCCCCAAGTTTAGACAAAGTCCCACAGATAAATAACACATGTGCCTTATGTTTTGTTTCTTGTTTTATAAAAACTCACAACAAATTCTTCTCCTAAATACCCTGATTATAAAAGTCAAACTCCAGCTGTTACAAGTCATAAGCCCAATTTTTTTTTCAGATGTCCAAAACACTATGAACTAGGACATGGTGTCATGAAAATGTCTCTAAATAGAAGTTGTTTGGTTAGCCATAGCCCCTCTCACTTTAAAGCTAACCATAACCTTTCGATTCAGGGTACACAACAAAATAAAAATGAATAAGAGTTTTGTTCTTTCTCTTGATGAGACAAATCACTGTGGAAGCCAACCCTGTACTGTCAGAACAGCAAACTTGAGGAGAGAAAGCCTCGCACTCAAGCAGCTGCTGTGTTTCATGACATTACAGGAAAAGTTCTCTCCCTCTGTGTCTCTCTCTGTCTCTTTCTCGCTGTTCCCTTGCTCTTCCCTCTCCCTCCCTCCCTCCCTCCCTCCCTCCCTCCCTCTCTCTCTGTCCCTGTCTCTGTCTCTCTCTGTCTGTCTCTCTCACTGTCTCTCTCTCCCTTCCTCCCTCTCTCCCTCCTTTCCTTCTCCCTCCCTCTCCTCTCCCTGTCTCATGTCACACACACACACACACACACACACACACACACACATACACACATACACGATTTGAAAACTACAGAATAATGAAACAAATTTCCCTCCAAATCTAGGAGCAGTCAGTCATCCACATCTTAAGGAAGGAGAAATGTCTGGTCTTCCAGTGCTTTGGGGAAAAATAACACACAGCAGTGGGCATTTGCACAGAGGCTTGTAGAACTTGTTCTAGAGAGCTCTGGAGAGAAGTGGCTCAAACCAGGAGGACCAGTGAGAGAAAGGGGAGGCAGCTGGGCTCACCTCATTGGCAGTGTTTCAAAAGGACTCTAGTCAGATTAGAACAAAACACAACCAACCAGTTTAGAGAAGGCTGTCTCCATCCCTGGAGTCCCACACAAAGGCAAAGATTGCTGCTGGCAAATGCTGCTCCCTGCAAAGACTGGCTTTTTTGTTTTATTTGTTTTTGCTTTCTTTGTTTACTTGCATTTTATTTTGAGACAAGTCTCATATAGCCCAGGCTGGCTTCCAATTCAATACACAGCATGATGATAAACACCTAATCCTCCTGCCTCCACCTCTTAGTGCTAGGTCTGAAGCTCTGTGTCACCATGGCCAGTTTATACAACCCAAGGTTTTAAACATATCAGGCAAGCATTCTACCAAAGGAGCTCTGCAATCCTCTCTCAAATACTGCCTTTTATCCACAGTCGTTAGCTAGAGATGTGAGCTCGTCAATGGCCCAGTGGCTTGAGAGGGTCCAGGAAGAGCAGCCCCACTACTGTCAGAGAGAAGGGCAAGCTTGTATCTGAGCCCACTTCTTCCTGCTTACACTGATGTTCGTGAGACTCTCCATCCATGCCTGGGAATCTGCTCTCACTTTTCCTTATGCCCCTGGTCATGCCCAACAACAAAAGCAAAAGCAAAACTGTGGCTCTCACCTCAGAGGTTTGATAGTGTATTTTGGAGCCAAATATAAGCAGCAGTGTTCCAGGGACACACATTTAGATTATTCCAAACCCCATGTCCCAATGTGGTAGCAGTTCAGTGAAGTTTTTATAGTACCCAAACAAAGTAAGTCATAAATATTTCCCCAGGCGATCCAAGAACATCCAAGGCTCCCCATAAACAAGACATTGGAACAGAGAGACTCTACTACAGGCCTTAATGGTACCTGCTGACACTCTTAGCTTTTAGTTGTTGGAAGCTAGGGGTCTGTCCAAAATGATTTACCTAATAGCTGCAAGGACATTGGTCACACACAGAAGTGGGCAACAAATATCCATGTAGGGACTAAGATACACCAAGGTAAGTTGGCTGCGGGTGAGCAACTTTTCTACTCTCTACATCACTGACATTCAGGTCAGTTAACTATCCTTGTAGAATGCCTGACAGGTGTGAGGCATTTTTCTGGGGTGTGAAATGTAACTGCTCAGCTCTATATGACCACAGGTGACTCAAACTTCTGTACAAAGGCATAGGATCGTCCCTGCTTTAGGCTGGTTAGAACACAGTTAAGATACAATTTCTGTGAGAGACAGTATCATGTAACATTAATCCTGGGTCCAGTTCATTTCCATGCCAGTCAGGTAACCAACTGTCCTGCTTGGCCTGGGACCAGTCAGGTCTTAATATTGAATTTCACATCTTATAAAAACAAAACTAGACCATTTTTTCTTTATTTTACGTCAATGAGTGGGTGATGGCATGCTACTCATGTGGAGGACACAGGACACTTTGTAGGAGTTGGTACTTTCCACTGTGTGAGCTCTGGGAATCAACTAGGGTTGTCAGGCTTGAACCAGGAGCCTTTACTACAAGGTCTCCTTCCTGGCACTAGGGAAAACCTTTAGATGTGGGTAAAAAGATGTGGTTGATCCTCTAAATTGAGACATTACTAAAAAAAAAAACATCCATAATCCAGGCCCTGGAGAAAGCATTAATAAAAATCACTGGGGACAAAACAGAGAAGGTGGCTGCCATCACGAAGTGACCACCCAAAAAGGCAAAGCAGACAGCATCAGAGGTCTGGATAAGCAGTCCTCATGGAGATGCCCGCTCCTGGGACAGAGATGTACTCACCAGAGGTGTTTTAGGATAGCCTGGGAATGCTGCTCATCCTTCAGAAGTATAAGTTAGAGTTAGCAGTGAATTTTGTCAGGCTAGGGTCATCTGACTTCATTTTTAAGTATGAAAAGCACTTTAGGATCCCTGGAGGATATATTAAGTCTCTCTAAAATTATATGTCTATTTTTGATCTTCTATTAGAACTAGATTGAGTAAAGCTCTCAAGGTGGAGATGGAGTCCTGTTAGCAGACTGCTTGCCTGCCATGTGGAAAGTTCTTGATTTCATCCCCAGTGCTCACAAACTGGAACACAGGAGGACCAGAAGTTCAAGGCATACTCATTTATATAGGCAAATCAAGGCCAGTCTGAGAGAGGAGAGAGGACCAGGGTGGGGGGGAGATGTATGTTAATCTTAATAATCTTAATAGAACAATTAGAAAAGGCACAGGCTAACAATGACCTTGTCTGGACTCTGCTTAGCATTTAGTAGGTGCTCAATGTTTAATTAGTAAGTATGTGAGTTAAAATATTACTGCTTTTTCATATATTATGTTTAAGCCCTAAATTTACTTTCCCTGAATAGTTTTTCTCTTCTCCATCAACCTATCCATAAACCTGAAGTAATTTTAGATCAAATGGACCATGGATCACCCCATTGGCTTCAGGCTAGAGGTATCCAGGGCCAGACTATGTCTGCTCTTTCAGAGACAACACTCTGTGTGCCTTTGCCTCTGCTCAGTGCCCACGTGTTAAGCGCTCTGCTACCTAAGCTGGGATGAGAGCTGTTTCTGCTCTAAGCCCTGTGTGTTAGGATGGTCAGGCTCTAGAGAGGGCTTGTGGGATGATCAATGTCAAGGAGGCACAGAGTTGTGGTTTGACAATTCCACTGTTTGCATTAGAAGATTTCTCCCCTCTTCCCAGCAGAACTTCCCCTGGGTTTCCCCCTTCTCATCACTCCCCTTTCATGACAGCCCAGGGCCTAGACCTCAGTGCCTACCTACATCAAGGTCTTGGCCTCTTCTTTTGTTCTCAGGAGCTCCCTTTTTCTCTTGCTGCTTCTGGCCTCACTGCATTCAGATACAAGTAAAACTTCACCCTACCCGGTGACTATCTCTCCTCACCGACAGACACACATTTGATTTACTTCAAGGTCAGAGCATTTCCCAAGTCTGGTGTGATAGGAAGCAAAGTCCTTCCTTTGCTTCACAATGGACAATGGTTCACAATGTTTAAGTGATTTGAATCCTCAAGCTTATCTATTTTTTACATTTTCTACACATAATAACTCAACTGAGTAGATTATTTACCTGTGGGGGCACAAACCTGCCTAAGTTTTCCTCTCCCAACGGCTTTCCTCGGACAATTCTACATATACAGGATGAACTTTTAGAACCCACAAAATATTAATAGCTGCTGTTTCTCTCCTTTATTTTTTATTAGTTTTATTTTTTCATTTATATGTATGTGTGTCACTGTACCCTCAAATGACAAAGAAGAGCATTAGATCTATGGGGCTGGAGTCACAGGAGTTGTGAGCCACCATGTGGGTGTTGGGAATTAGACTCAGGACCTCTGCAAGAGCAGCCAGAGTTCTTAACTGCTGAGCCATCTCTGCAGCCCTGTTGCCCACCTCTGGAAATCTACTGACAATACCTTAATCTTCAGTTGCTACATAAGGTCTTTAAATAGTTGCCATAGACTAATGGATCCTAACAGTTAACACTGACCAACACAACATGCTGCACATCAACTGAATTTGATAGTAGATTTTAAGGACTCAGTGTTATGATCCCTGGTGTCGAGTTGACATGCTTGTAGGACCCAGCAATGCAATCCCTTTAGCATGAGAATATTTTTTTCCTGTATAAGCTGGAGTTCTCTGAGGACATTCAAGTTAAACTTAAAGAAAAGTAGGGAGCATAGCTAATATTTATGAACATTCTTTGTTGCATGGTTTCCTAATAGATGTTCTTAACCTTGTAACAATTATATACAACACCTAGTGTTATATATAACATCGAAGTGGAACCTGAAGGAGAGGGGGATTTTACTTCATTGAATAAGAACACGTAACAACAGAGTGGAGATACAGACCCAACCAGACCTTATTCTACAGAGCATGAGTTTTGTATCACAATCGGAGTTAATAGAACAGACACACAAACATTGTCCAATTCTCAAACAAGTGCTAAACCAAAAGTGAAACAAAAACTCTGTGATTTCCACTGAGGTTTGGGGCAGACAGTGTTGCACAGTGATCAAGATCACCCACCATGGAAAGAGGAAGAACCTGCATAAACCTCCCACTCAGAGCTGACTTGAACAAACTTCCAGTCACTCCAAGCCTCATGTCTAAGACTCCTCTACTACACTGATGCTTGTTTTGAAACTGAGGTTAAATGATGCATTCAAAGTCATTAGCACAAACTCTGGAAAATGGAACTCAATAAATGGAAGTTAATTACATATAATTATCACAACTATACATCAGCCTCTCCCATGCCTCATACCTCAGCCTCTTTCATAGTTCTTTAGACGTCAGGGGACCCCAGAACTTGTGGGGGAGGGTACAGGAGGATCAGAGGTTCAAGGCTAACTTGGACTGTATAAAGACTTTAAGACAACATCAAAATTGAGACTATCTCAAAAAACAACAACAACAACAACAACAACAACAACACACATACACACACACACACACACACACACACACACACACACACACACACAGCTATTTTAAAACATATGACTAGCCAGGCATGATGTTGAACACCTGTAACCTCAGTACTTGGAGGCTGAACACTGAGTCAAGAGACCACTGTGAGTTCAAGCTGGCCTGGAGTACAGAGTGAGGTCCCTTCCCAAAGACAAAGCAAAACAGAAAAGACAAGCGTGACTGTGTATCTCCCTATTCTATGTAATTTCACTTTGTGTTGTTGAAAAACTATTTAAAAATTATAAACATCCTTAAAAGACTCTTGCTTGTGTCTTCTAAATAAGTATATTATTATTATATATAAGCCACAGTATATTATCCTCGAAGAATATCCAATAATAGCCCCTCTCATCTAATTTCTACTACCTATTTAAATTTTCTAAGTGATTCTCAAAACTATCCCCAAGAACATTTTAAGCCTCTTCAAGAAACTAGACAACTTGTCCAGGAGATTTTTCTGGACACTTTTCTGTTATCTGTAATTGTTCATCCATCCTCTATAAATGTAGATGAAGGCTTTTGGTTTCATGGCTGCTCACTTGAACACTGTGGTGGGAATGTTTTAAAGTCAGTATTACATAGTTTATACTAGACATTATCAAATGTTCCATGACCACTTCCCCTTCCAAACACGCTGTGGCTTCCTCGCTTTCTCTAAGGTATGGCCAGGCCGATGGTTTTCAGCTGTGGCTTCACTTAGAGAACAGCAACAGAGTCTTTAAAACTACTTGTTCCTGAATGACACCTCTAGGCTTGAACAAAGGGATTGTAAATCTTCCCAGGACATTTTCATGTGTAACTTAGACTATGAGTAGTTCAGACTCCACAAAGTCAGAGATATTCTTTTTTAATTTTCTGTTAACATTCTCAGTGTTAGGTAGAACACATGGCTCACATGTACTTCTCAACAAGATGTGCATTTCAGCATAGAGATGATTGCAACCTCCCTTCATGTTCTGGCTTTTTTCTGTTTTACCAAATGCATTCTGTGAAGCTAAGGGGCTTAAGGGGGAGAAAACCTGAGAGTTTGTCTCAGTTGTGTTGAGAATTCAAACATACTGAGCGATTTCCAGCTATAGGGAGGAAAGCTAGGACTTCAGATGGCTGCACCTCAATGTGCTCCAACTCAACTTGAGCCAAGTCTTAAAACAGAATAAGCAACTATAGGATTACTCAGTGCTTGCCACATCGACTCACATACAAAGGCGGTAGAAATGGCCACCATCCTCTAAAGAAGTCTGTGTCCAGATCAACTCAGGAAGTGGCTTACACACTTGCTTACCACCTGAATGAAGTGAAAGTCATAAATGACCCAACGGAAACCCCATAAAGCACGGAAACTGCCTGTCATATCTGAGAGGCCTCCACACAGAAGAAAAACGTCACTCTTGATCATAATAGCAAACTAATAAATCCAAAACTTACTGTTTGCTCCTGAGATTGGCAAAAATCTTCTGTATTGTGAAGAGTTATAAAGAAAGATCCTTTTTGGCTGTTTTGCTTGTTTTGTTTTAAGACAGGATCCCAATGTACAGGTCAAGCTAGTCTGGAACTTACTTCATGGATCAGGCTCACCTGGAACTCTTGACCCTTCTGCCTAAGCCTCCTAGCGTTGGAACTACTGTAGTAGGCACTATGCCCAACCAAGGCATATATCTGTTAAGAAATTTCAACTAAGGAACATGAGCCCATAGATAAGCTCCTCTTGTCCTGTGAAATAACACATAAACAAACTTACCCATTCTGTGAGGGGAAAAGATTAGAAGAAACAAATATTAACTCAATGTCTGTTAGCATAGAACTGATAAATACATTCTGAGATGTTCACAGCAACAATCACCTTTTGAGTACAACAGAGGCTCACCACAAAACATTGGGGATGTCATTCCATAATAGGAGAGAGAGAGAGAGAGAGAGAGAGAGAGAGAGAGAGAGAGAGACAGAGACAGAGACAGAGACAGAGACAGAGACACAGAGAGAGACACAGAAAGAGAGAGGAGAGGGATGCATATGTGTACATATATCACACACAGATTCAAATTTTCTAATATTTTAAAAAGTACTCTTATATGTTCTTGGATATGTATATAGCTAATATATTGTATATATTAGATAGAAACTATTCCATATATTCATACAGCTCTTGTTGTGGTTGTAGGTCCCAGAATTACATTTCTTTCTAGTTTCACTAAAAATGGAAGTGAAACTTTGCCTATTTCTCATACTCAGGCTTAAAACTGGTTCAGAGGAAAACTTCTCCTGATCTTTTCCCTGAACTTTGGTTGTTTGCTCCATTTACCAGTTCAGAGTTCACATCCATGTGTAGCTTAGTCTCTTTGAAGCCAGTGTTCACGCTGAGGTAACGGTGTTAAAGTGAAGTAAATTTTTTTTTCTCTTCAGAGACATCTCTTGGGCCCTACAAGAGGCTAGGTGGGGAGAGAAATTCTATATAGGAAAAAGGGGGTGGGATTTTTCATAGATAAATCAATAAATTCAAAAGTTTTCGTACTAATTTCTTGGCCTCTGGGCATCTACCACTCGAGGTTATGGCTTACCTTGTGTATGTATTCTCTAGTAGAAAAAGAATGGGAGTTTTTCCATAACCCTTGCCTTTTGCCTAGTGTGATATGTACAAGTTGCCCCAGGAGTCTGACAGGCCACAGGTCTCTGTGCCCTGCCAACTGGATACCCTCCCTATGTCCTCACTCAGATCCTTAACTGGAAAAGGAGGGGTGACACCGACTCTGAATGTGTTGAATTTTCATTCCAATAATACCAATATGATAGGGTTTTGAAAGTGAACATTGAAAATAGCTCGAATACTTTTGTGATCATGACAGGGGCATCAGCAGAGGAGACATAGAAGGATCCTGAGAAATGAGCAAAGGAAACTGATGAAGGTCAAAACTAACCCAGACCAACCTTGGTGAAAACCAAAACTAGTCAGAAGCATGAGCGAAGGCCAGTTTCCACCCAGATGCTCTAGCCAGCTACTGCATTTCCCTGATCCTTGGCTTCTGTTGCCCAAGCCTAGAGGATGCATGGGAAACGTGAGGAAAGGGGAGGGTCTCTAAGGACTCCGGGCCCCGGGGAATGGAGACTCGCCTGATGAGGAAAGTAGAGAAGATATAGAGGACAGTAGAGTGTTGGTCCTGGCCTGACAGAGGGAATATGGAGAGCAATGGGGTGGAATGAGTGTTCTAGTCAACTTGTCTAAGTGTCTGTGATCTGCCAAGGTTGTTAGACATTTATACCTATCTTATTTAACCATCATGGATGTAATCTAATGGCACCTCCATTTTCTAGTTTAAGAAACGAAACAAATGAAGACATAGTTTCCAGAGCCTCGATGAACCCTGACGTGATGTGAACCTGGCTTAACCACTCTGTCTCACACCACAGTTATTGACAAAGGAGGCAGACAATGTGGTCCAAAGGAAGAGAATTAACAACAGTTAAGCGGGTATTGATAATGTGTGTCTGAAGCTTAAAAAATAATTTATCTTTGCTGATTATTTCCTTTTCTGAACACTGAGGATTAAAAAATGTGTCCAGATAGCAAGATGGACTGATTTGTGTTTCCTTTCTGAGAGAGTTGGTGCAAAGTTCTTTATGACGGAAACCTTCGGGATGCTCTATCGGAAGGACCAGAACAGGGCTTGAAGATGTTGGACAAGCATGGCCAGCTAGCAGTGTGTGATCACCCTCTTCTCTACAGCGAGAATGAATCAGCGAAACACACAGCACGTGGACCAGGCAGGCATTCGAGGTCCCGTGCAGCGTTCTGAGAGCCGGAATGAACATGCTGGTCCCTCCAACTGACATGAGGCTTACTCTTAGCTCCATTCCGAAGGTGAAGAAATGGAAGCACAGAGAAGTTAAGAAACATGTTCAATCTGCTAGAAGTGCTGTGGCTGCAGTTCCAAGGCAGGCAACTCGGGTAGGACAGCTTTATACTGCATACTACACAGCACCTCTCAGAACTTGTCGCCGAGAGCTCAGTTTCCAAAGCAATTTTGCTGCCTAACCTAAAGCTCTGAAATTGTGGAGTTAGACACACAGGGATTCATTTATCTATGCATGAAGTTATACCATTACTCATGTATCTATTATTATTATAATCGTGTTATGCAACGGTCTTAATATTAGCAAAAACAGACATGATTTCTGTGATCCTTAGAGTCTATAGAGGTGATATACTTAAGCCACTATACAAGGAAGCATGAAATCATACATGGCCTAGAGTACTTGGAAGGAGATATATAAGATGTTACCGTGGGGGCAGGAGTGAGAGCGCAGTGGTTAAAAACACCAAGTGATGTTCCAGAAGACCCAGGTTGAATTCTCAGCACCTAGATAATGACTCACAACTGCCTACAGCACCAGTTCCAAAGGATAAGGTGATTTTTTTTCTTTTGTTGGCCTCTATGGGAACCAGGTACACAAGTAGTACACAGACACACGTGCAGGCAAAACACCCATACACATAAAATACAAGTGGGATTAAGAAGGATGCTACAACGTAAGACTGTAAAGTCCTCTAGGTAGGTACATGACCTAGCAGAGAGCGGTGGGTCCTGAAATAACCACCTCTGATTATAATCTAGGTTCCTCGTAAACACTTTAGTATTTCAAAATCTCAATCCTTGCCCAAAAAAATAGGGCTAGCGACAGTCTCTGAGTCACCAAGACAGTAACAAATGCCCGAGGGTATTCCAGGATTCCAGGACTGCCGCTGTGTTTCCCATTGCTGCTGGCTAGTATCCAGCAGGAAACTGGGTAAAGGGTTGAGAATGGTAATAGTCAGACACTAGGAATAGGGAAAATACAGAATGCTTCAGAAACACTAGGGACTTCACTGCTGTAAAAAAAGAAAAAAAAACCCAAAAAACCAAAAAACCTGATTGGATGGATTCTATTCCTTTAATGGGGTTATTCAGTAAGATGAAGAGCATATAGCGAGTCAACAATCTGGAACATAACTCCATTTGGGAAATCTAAAGCCTTCCTGGGCTCTGTCATGATACCTTCTACTGTGGTATGTTTTTCTGTCCTTTCCAGTGTTTAAGTGCCCTTCCAGCACAAATCCTAGGCTGGACCATCTTCTAACCAGACATAGCACCGAGGTACAGTCGACAAAGGCCTGCGAGGTGGACTGTACCTGAGTGTTCAAGGGCAGTGCAGCCGTGATGAAGAACTCACAGAGACAAAGGGTACTTCAAAGGCCCTCACAGGGTTTTAACCTGATTGCTTGCTGCCTCAGCTTAGGGAGAAAAAAAAAAAAAAAAAAAAAAGGCAGGCATCCTGGTGAGTCTGTCCTCACAGAAAAGGACTCTTTCCTGAACCGCGATTGTCTTGGGAGGGATCTGTCTACAAGGGTTATGTCCTGCTGTATGAAGCGGGAGAACACTTCAAAGCTTGTGAAGATACTTCAGGAGCTGCCCACCATCCAGCCGTGGCTGGAGCTAACCTGGTTGAGGGCATACACACTTGCTTACCCAGAACACCAACTCTAGGCCTCTCCACAGGGAAAGAGGGAGGGACTGTGTGTGTGATGAGGCTCTCTGAAATCTGGGCAGGGGTGTCTTTGTTTAGGTTAAGTCTAGACTTCGGCTCCATCCTTCCGTTAACCTCCAGCTTTGTTTCCACAGTTCAGATGAGGCCAGCAGCAGCTCCTAGGGATTCTGTGAACAATTGCCCTGCCTCTGGCTACTGCTTTTGGGTACTTCTAGCCCTGAGATTCTCATTAGTTAACACATTGACTTTTCTTTGACTAGTTAAAGCAAAGCAAGCAAAGCAAAGCAAAGCAATGTGTTCAGTGTCCTCCTCTTGATTCCTTCTAGGAAAAATTCTAAAGTTAAAAGGGAGCTATGTTATAGCTGGAGATATAGGACACTGTGTGTAGGTGGCTCCTGGAAGCCTGTGTTAACCCCAAAGGGGGTTGCCATATTCTCTCCAAAGGAGGTCAGTTTTAATTGTTG
The DNA here is from genome assembly GCA_019843815.1 of Montemys delectorum. Classification (NCBI taxonomy): domain Eukaryota; kingdom Metazoa; phylum Chordata; class Mammalia; order Rodentia; family Muridae; genus Montemys; species Montemys delectorum. The sequence continues at coordinate 16,667 of JADRCD010220166.1, forward strand.
TTAGTGATGGTGATGGTGTTTTTGTTTTTCTCTTATCAAAAGAGACAAACAGTAGTTCTCAGGTTTCCAGAAGGATTCTCCAGGGGTCACCCTTCCATCTAGAAGTCCAGTGTTGCTGGATGATGATTAATGATAGCAGAAATGTAGGTCCCTCCTCTTCCATGCACACGGATACTGACACTGGAAGAATGAATAGGAGCTACAGAAACCGCTAAAGGAACGTGATAGGCCAAGTATGGTGGCACAGGTCTGAAATCCTAACATTCAGGAGGTTCAGTCAAGAAGGCTATGGTTTAAGGCCAGTCTGTGCTATACAAGAAGACTCTGTCTAAAAAAATCAACAACAACAACAAAATCCCAACATATAAAAAAGGGAGGGAGAGACTCAAGAGATGGGGGGAAGGAAGGAAGGAAGGAAGGAAGGAAGGAAGGAAGGAAGGAAGGAAGGAAGAAGGGTGATAAGGAGAGAGACTGAGACAGACAGGCAGATAGAATAAGAAAGAAGGAGGGAGGGAGGGAGAGAGAGAGAGAGAGAGAGAGAGAGAGAGAGAGAGAGAGAGAAAGAGAGAGAGAGAGAACAGCCTCTCAGGCATAAAGACCCAAGGAAGAGTATATCCACAGTATATCCATAGCTTAAGATCTAGCTAAGAGGGCTGGTGAGATGGCTCATCGGGTAAGAGCAACGACGCCTCTTCCGAAGGTTCAAATCCCAGCACTACTGGTAATGAGATCTGACACTCTCTCCTGGTGTGTCTGAAGACAGCTATAGTGCACTTACTTATAATATCTTTGGACCGGAGCAAGCAGGGACCGAGCAAGCGGGGTCTACCAGGGTGAGCGGGCCGACCAGAGCAAGCAGGTCAGGGTTGACTGGAGCAAGCAGAGGTCCTAAACGTCAATTCCCAACAACCAAATGAAGGCTCACAACTATCTCTACAGTTACAGTGTGCACTCATATACATAAAATAAGTAAATAAATAATAATAATAAAAAGATCGAGCTAAGAAGCTTCTAAGTACAGTCCAGCTCCTAAGTCTCCAGCGACACTAACCACAGTCAAGGACAGAGAGAAGTGGAGGGCCTCCCGTTCAGTCAAACCTAGTCTTAAAACTGTGCAGCAGAAGGGGTGCCATTCTCTCCCTCTGGCATACCGAATGCGTTTTAAAATAGTAGATTCTCATGGGCGCCCCAGTAAAGCTTTTTACCACCCCTACAATACAGTAGTTATAAGAATAAAATAGACAAAGCATGGAAAAGCACATGCCTCTCAGGAAGCTGATGCCTACTTCTTCATCAGGAAAAGAATAGGATTGTTTGCCTAATGTCGAGAGACAAAAGCCTCCTGCCACCCTGTTCTACTTCTATCTCAGAGATAGAAAACACCTCCTTGTTGATTCCATGACCTGTGACTGCCATACCTAGACTTCTGCTCTAGAAATAAAAAAGAAGAGAAAATATCTCCAAACAGGTTTTCAAAGAAGGGGGCCCTCTCCCGGTGCTGTTTGCTGTCACCCTCTTTCTTCTCTGCTTCCTCCCTCTCAGCTTGACATCTCCTCAAACGCTACCTGACAGCCTGCCGCCATCACCCGTGAATGTAAGTAATTTCCTTATTGACAGCCTCCCATTCTCTCTGACATCTGCCAGCACTCTCTGACACTTGAATAAGTATAAAGACATTAACAGTCTGGCGCAGGTTGCAGGGCTGGAATAGTAATGCTTGGCAGGCCTACTGCACAGAGCCACAGGCAAAGGGACCCCCACTCATTCAAACCCCGTTGTCCTTCTGCCTGGAAGACGGAGCAGAGCCGGGAGTAAATGCCGATTACACGCTCCAGTGAGCTGGCATTTTGGTGTCTCCTTTGGCAGGCCAGATTGGACATTAAAGGAAGAGAGAAAACACACACACACACACACACACGCACACGCACACGCACACGCACACGCACACACACACACACACACACACAAATGCCTATGCCTGAGGCAGCATGAGGAGCCAACAAGATGACGAGGCTGTTTTGTGGGACGACAGTATTTTAAAGGGGTTGGTTTAGAAAAGGGGGGCAAAATCAAGCTCCCCTAACTTCCACACAGAACGTTTGCATCAGACTTCCTTCTGATAATAGCAGATTCATCCCACATACTAGAGCTGACAAACACCATATTCACATCAAGGATATTTTGAAAGTAAGTATGTCACATCGACGACGACGACGACATGACGACGACTCAATGGTCAGAAAATGATTAGGAAAGAACATCCTTTGTTGCTAGAATCTGTTCATGGGTAAATGGCAAAGCTATTCACATGGAAGACATTAAACTATTAACTATTAAGTGAGTCACGGAGTGTGTGTAGGGGGGCAGGGTGAAGTGCTATCTTAATTCTTTTCTAGAGAGAGCTTGTTTGGGATTGATCAGAAACCTGTAATCCACCTAGGTAATGCTAAAATTAACATTAAGATAGAGAGGCAGAGCCCTGGATGAGTGGGACACTTTCTTGAGTCAAAAATGACTCAATGTGACCGCAGGAGGGGAAAAAAAGAGAATTAAAATGGGCTTTGCAGGAGCCCAAAGGGTCGTGCCATGATCTGAACCAGCACCTTAACTCCCAGGGCGGTGTGCTTCATTTATATTAAGTTCCAGCCCTAGGGAGCTGGGTCCACATTGCCAGCAACAAGGCAGAGTAAACTCGGAGAGGCAGCCATCACCTTCCTGGAGCCGTAGGAGTTGTCTGTGGCCTGGATAATGCTGGTGGAAACCTACTTGTTGAAGCAAGAGCTCCATTTGCTAATGGCTCTGAACTGATGCATTGGAGAGGTTCTGCCCTCAGAAGCAACTCCCTTAGGACCGTAGTAGAGCGCCAAGGCTAGCAGATGGTGGCTGGGTGTGTCTACAGGTGGCAAGAAGGGGACTAGTGTATTGAACTAAATTAGGAGCCAATTAACTTTGGAATTTGGGGCCAAGGGGACTGAATAGGCTGGGCTATTTGACTGTGGGTCTCTTCACTTATAGAGCAGTATAGCTTTATCCATCCATCGACTGTGATCTGTTAAGCTAAGACTTCATAAAGCAAAGAGTTACCAAGTGCTTAGCTAAGTGCTCACAAAACAAATGGCAATATATTCTTAGTGTTAATCCATGTAGAAGTTCATGGAAAGTTCCTATGCCTGTTGTTCTACTCGCCATCTCTTGTGGACATCCTGTGGGTAACGTGGCATTTGTTATTATGTCTATGGGCTTCATCTAAGAGGGCATCTTTATGATCTAGCACCACTCAAATGTCCTGCTTCAGATACATCCCCCCAAACCAGTTCCGTGTCTGTGGGGCCCTAGCCACGGGCGTGAAAAGTCAGCAACTGTCAAGCCACTCACTCTCCTAGCTCTATGCTTGCTGCTTAATTGATGCTTAAGTTTAGGCTGTTCACCTTTGTAGATGGGTCATCCAAGCCCTGGGAGCTTAAACAGCCTGACAGAAGTTCCCCAGTCGTTCAGCGTCACTTTGATGGGAGGGTCACCTGTCACCAGAGCTTGTTTGAGCTAAACTTGTGAGCTAATGCCTGACCTGCCTCCCCTTTCTGTTCTCCCGGATTCTCCAGTGCATACAACTGAGGATTCCTCTCCTGCCAGCCCTTACAATAAATCTGTGAATCTGGCTGTTCTGAGATTGCCACACATCAAGCCTGGGCATCCCTTCTTACGCTCAGCTCCTTTTCGAGTTCATCTTGCATCTCACTCACGGTGCAAGCTCCATACTATGCTTTCACCATGCCTTAAAGAAACCCTCCATGACCCCGCCCACCCACCATGTGCTGAGGATGACGACTGTGGTCAGCCTTGGTGGGGAATGAGACCTGCTTCCTCCACTCACGTGCACCTTAGCTTTGCGTCCCGCCTCCCCTGCTACCTTCTTTATGATGCTACACAGAATGCCCACTTCAGTTGACCATCAATCCACACCCCTTAATCACAGAGATGTCCCCACTCATAGACTGATGCCCTGTTTGTTGTAAGGGCTCACTAAATATTTGTTAAATGAGTGAATGAAATTATTTCCCCAGCTAACATGATTCTCCCTTTCCTGTGCTATTTCACCAAGGATACACTGAAGGACTTAAATCTGCTTCCAGGTTTTTCAAAGATGTTATTTTTTTTTAATGAGGAACATCTGAATAAGGATTCTTAAGATTTACTATATTTTATGGCTCTTTTTACTTATGTATTTATTTGCTATGCTGAGGATTGAACCCATGGCCTCCATCTTGCTAGGCAAATCCGCTTCTATGGAACAACATCCTCATGCCCAAAACTTGTTATGCTTTAAAGTTGCCATTTGTCAAGTCAGGGTTTTAAATGTTTATAAAGCAGCACATTTAACTCTGCTATTCCAAGACAACAATAGTATTGACAAAAATTTTATTCTTAGTGTTGGAACACTAACTTAACATAGGGTGACAAATGACTCTTTGCTCTGACCAGTAGATGCCTAGCTGAGACAGGAGTATTAAGTCTTCAGAGGATCCTCCCACATGGGATCCAGAGACTGAGGTTCTGCAGTCCCCTGCAAGGACACTCTATACTGTATTCTCTTCCTTCCTCTCTAGGTGCTCACCATATGCCCAACCTGCCCTTTAAAGACTCAACCTCGTCCTCCCTTCCCAAGCTTTAACAGGGCTCCTCAGTCACAAAACTTTTCTCATTGACACAGCTCCCCGTAACAATTTAGCCTATTAGGATGTGATTTGTCCTATGCATGTTTGGTGTACTGGTCTTCACTGGTTTGAGAGAGCAGGGTCCATCGTCCATCTCTTTGAGCTCAGTCTGCCTTCTGCTTTGTAGTACTGAATGCCCACAGATGCTCACAACGTACTTCTTGAATAAATAAACAGCTCTGTCAATGCAGGTAGACATAACAGATGGCGGGCGTGTTGGCACAAGGCATTCGGCTGACTGCCTGGCCCCGTTAGCGAAGCGGGCGAGAGGGGCAGTTTGCATCTGTTAGAGGGTTAGCAGAGGAAGGCGGCAGATACTGGGGTAGGCGGGGCTGGGGATTGGGGTGGTATGGGCACATTGCTGGGATTCAGAGCAACTCTGCCTCTTGTTTCTCATTCAGACTTTCAGAGGTGTTTGTTCCCATATTACAGATGGGTATTAAGACCAAATGAGAAGTGAACTTTAAAGTGGTGGCCCATTGTTGTAGATAGCAATATTGTTGTACATACTCACCTGTGGTTCATGTTGCTCACTTGAACATTTGTACCCACATACATCTGCCACGGAGCCCTAACAAGTTATACGCTGGAAAACCTGAGCAACATACCTTTCTTTATTCCTCACATTTCCAAGGCTGGAATACTCAGACAATGATGTGGACACAGCTGGGCTCTCAAGAGAACTTGAGTAAGAGCACCCTAATCTACTTGATAAGGGCCCCACCCCACAGCCTGACCACCTCCAAAGGGCTCCACCTCCCAGCATTAACACACCGAAGGGTGACATTTCATATCATCGAAGGAACATGCACGTTCAGTCCTTGTGATTTTTCTGGCTGTTGTCCCACGGTTTGTTAGATTCTTGTCATCAATACCAAGTTTACCAGTGTGACTTTACCAAGTGATATGCCACGACTAGGCAGACACTTCCAATGGGTGCATTGATTTTTATTCTATAAAAAAAAATGGAATATCTTAAACAGCAAGCAGAAGTGCTCAGTGCATGCTGGGACTGTGACAAAGGCTCAGTGGTAACCATCAGGGCAAGTGTACTATGACTTTGGTTTTAATTTCCTCATTTGCACTGGCTTGTCTTAACAGGAAAAGCCACATCCCTGGACTCGCTGAGGTGGTCTGTCAGATGCGATCCCCTGGCTAGGAGCAAGAAGCACAAGTTTCAATTAAAATCTGCCCCAGATTTTAATCATGATCATGGGCCCTCTTCTGGGGCTATTTCATGACAGATATTTATTGAAATTTCTTCCAGTTTAAAGAAGTTTCTGCATCTATAGTGAGGGATCTTCTGGGATCTTTCTTCTAAGTGAGTATCAGTAACACCACTTGAGAAATGGGGCCATCAAGAGCCCCAATTTCTTGGTTCATTTCTGTCTTCGCAAGGCTAAGGTTACCCTCAGCCTTGGCCAACCTTCTAGGTAATGGCATTTTTGTAGGACCTTGAAAGATGACTCTTTAAAATGATTTTGTTTTATTTCCTCTAACTTAAGGTCAAAAAGCTCTTGGCCAGAGGGAAAGGTCATTTCCTAGGAAAAGGGAAAGCACATTTCCTGGGGATGTGAAAGCCCCTTTGGCTGAGGCTTAAAATAAAAAGCAGGTGCAATCTGAAGAGAACAATCCAGGCTATGGATGGCGGTAAGCAGAGCTCAGGCTGAGAAGCAAAGCCCAGGTTGGCTTCCAGCCAGGTGACCCTGTCACTCATTTCTCTGGGTTTGAATTTCCCTATATGTGACAATAAAGGATCTGCAAACTCCTGTTGAGTGTGTGCTAATGTCTTATCACTACGATTTCATCAAAGCTAATTGACAAGGCTGTTCATCGCAGGCTTTCAATGGCAGTTCTCTTAATTTGTAGACTGGGGGAAATACATTTAGAAAGGGAAGTGTTTACAGTGGAAGCCAGATCCACACAAGTCTTCTGAATTGCTGAAATGTTTTGATCCTAGAGGAGGAATAAAAGAGCCTGATTTATAGCCGTTTAACAAACAAACCATATTCATTCATGGTACTAGAACAGCTGGGCCAAGGGTCTCTCACTGCCCACTCCGGAGATTTTATGAGCCAATGAAGAAGCTAAGCTCTGGAACATTCCTCCAGATCCATAGATGTCTGTCCACAGTGTGGTACCCATGCTCAAAGTCTTAGCTAGAGATCTATCAAGTACTAAATCTGCCCCACGCACAGCTTAGTATATATAATACTAGTTTCACCTGGGCTGGCAGATGGCTACTGTTCCTATGACCCCTGGCCTCAGCAGAAATGACAGATCTCTGCTAACTTTTCTTGGATGCCCACAGCCACTCTCACTGATGACCAGAGTTAGTTCCAAGACAGGTGTCCAGATACACAAGCAAAGCATGGCTAAGACATGCCTGGGATCCTCCCTTTCCCCGTCTTCAACAACATCATTCTTCCTACACAGAGACTATATGATTACAAAAACTATTGGAAGCCCACCCTCTGCCTCAGAAAGTCATATCAAAAGCACAGATCCGCAACCAGCTCTGCTGCATGGGCGCCTCTAAAGCACAGATCCGCAACCAGCTCTGCTGCTTGGGAGCCTCCGTAGAGGACACAGCAAGCTAAGTTTCCAGCTCATGTTCTTTTTCCTAGTCCTCAGGGAATACTGGAAGCTTTGGGTTGATGTGTGTGCATGCCTGCGTGTGTGAGCACGCACATGTGTTCAATAGCTGGACCATATCTGCCTGAGGAGGATTCCGCTGATGAATACTTTTGCTTCAGCGACTCGCCTCCAAGATGGCCAACATTTTCTCAGTACTTCTTCACCCCAGTCCTTCCCTCTCTCCTTTCAGTGGAGAAGCCTGTGTTGCGCACTGGAGCCTGCGAACCTGACGCATGCGCAGCTGAAGGGAGTGGGCTCGGTTCATTGCAGTTTGCTTGTACTCTGATATACACACTCTTCTTCCTTGCTTCTCTTACTCCTATTTTCCCAACTTTCCTTCTCAAATGAGCAAGACTACCTGCTCTTAGGAGGCTCCCTGACTGAGGTGAGCTTTAAGTCAATTTGATTTCCACATTGCCCCTCCTCCACGTGAGGGCATGGGGCCAGTTTTCACTTCTGAAAAAATTCCTCTAAAAGCTGGACTCTGGAGACTCTTCAGTAAATGAAGATAGACTTGGTGAAGAAATTCCAACTCTATAAGCAGATAATTAAGAGAGATTTCCCAAGCCTAGAGGGAAATCAAAGACCATTATGTATGTATGGTTTGCGCTAAACCACTTTTATTACAAATCGAGCCCCCATACAGCTGTGCAGCCATGGGGCGGGGGGAGAACGTACAGCCAATGAAACAATTAAAAACCACGTGGAAATGATCTGTCTAGTAGCTAACAGGAGCTATGCATTCTCTTTTTTTGGCCTTTTGTGAGTAATTTCAAAACCTCAAATAAGCAATTCTATTGCAATTCTAAGAAGGCAAGAATGAGGGAGCAGCTAAGGATAGTAATACGAAGTCTCCCTCGTCCCCCTCTTCTTCTCAATTCCTCTCTCTCTCCCTTGACAGAGATGGGGTAAGACGAATATGATTTGTGGAAAGTCACCTGGAAGTCTTGGGAAGTTTAGAGGGAAAAATCTAGAAGCAGGCAGGCTTAGAAATGCCATTCAGTTCTGTCACCCAAGAGCTGTGTGGTCTCAGCCAAGGTACTCCATCTCTCAGTTGTCACCGTTCCCTCCCTGATGGAGCCATTGTGGTGAGTGTACAAGACGGGATAAGGAAAGTGCCTGGCCCGTGCTAGCTATTCAGTGAACAATGTCTGTGCCCCTGGGAAGGAAGTTACAAGAAACTCATATCTCCATGTTTTCCCTCTTGTAACTGCCAAAGACGAGTGTGGTATCAAAAGGGTCTGTCACGGTCAAAAGCCACCAATCAAAGTCTTGCTAAGTCTTCAAAGTTTTGCTAAGTCTTCATGTTTTGATCTGAGTGGAACAAGAAAGAACTATGACAAATGGAAAGAGTCTGTCCTACCTAAAGAATGCAACCAGTGCTAAGGAGGTGATGTGCTAAATCCAGGAGATCTAATTTAAGTCAGAAGAACCCGTGTTTAAAGGAAATCTGGGCAACTTGTGTATGGGCTTGAGCTCTTAGCACTGGAGAGGACAAGGTAGAGGGCCTTCGGGCTTGTTGGCTATCCTCTCTACACCATTTGATGAAACCCAGCTCATAGTTTGATTTTGAAGAGATGGATCAGTGATTACGTACTCTTGCTATGCAGTTATAAGGTCTGGAATTTAGACCCTGGCACATACCTAACAAGCATGCTTGTAAGTCCAGCTCCAACAAATGTGGGGACAGACAGCATCCTGGCTTCCAGCCGAACTCCAAGCTTAGCAAGAGACCCTTTCCCAAAGGAACAGTCTGGGAGTTGCAGAGAGGGACACTTGCCACTCTTCTCTGGCCTGCACACAAATACAAATCTGCGAGAGGAAACAAAAAACAAGGTGGACAGCCCCTAAAGAACAGTACCCAAGACGTCCTCTGGCATACACATGCACAAGTGTACACACACACACACACACACATATGCACACACACACACATTCATATTCACACATACACATAGAGTCACACATAGAAACACACATACATACTTGCACATGCAGATACTCATATATACACACTCATAATACACACATACACTCATATTCACACATACACACACTCATACATAGACACACAGACAGTCACACATAGATACACACACTCATATACACTCAAACATGCACACATGCACACTCACACATACAGACACTCACATACACACACATTCACACATACATACATTCATATTCACACATACATATGCTCATACATATACACAAGTCACACAGATACACACACTCATCGACACTAATGCACACATATACACTCACACATACAGACATACATACAGACACTCACATACACATACATACACTCACACACACATTCATACATAGACACATACCCCATACATGCATGAATATACTTTAAGGAGAAAGAGAGAGACTTATACATCCCTATATGCACGTACAGATACACTCATGTACATATACAAAACAAACATAGATGGCAACTAAAAATTTCATAACTGATTTAAGAGGGTCTATATGTCCTCTAAAGGGACATAAAAGGGTCTATATCCCTAAATGTAGTTGTGAGTTTGAGCCTTATGGGTGTTGTGTTGACCCAGTATTAGCCACTTTAAAAAAAAAAAATCCTACATCCGTACATATATATGAAATTTTCATTTCACACAAAATGGCTCCTAATATAGTTAATAAGTCCACAGAGCTGAGAAGCACATCTGTAGATTGGTCATGTGATCTGAGGGAGGCAGCATGCAACTTCTAGAAGGCGAATACTGCACGGTTATTCTCTGTACAGTCGAATACTGCACGGTTATTCTCTGTACAGTCAAATGTTTGGGTTTGACTATAATGTTTCAGATAATTCCATTCAACACAAAGAAAATAACATACTTAATAAGTCCCTGCATCTTTCTGGTTCCAGGAGGCGAAGAGTCAAAAATAACCCTGATGAACGATGATGGAGTTTGCTGTTATTTATTCCTGGAAGTCAGCTGACTGCTCTATGCAAACGTGCACAGAGAAGGATGAGTTCAGCTGTGCTGACTGAGACATTTCCAAGGTGTGTGCCTACAAAATACAATGCTCCCAACCCTTTTCAGGACAGCACTGAAAAGTGAGGACATTAACCAGACTATGGATATTAGTCCACAAAGTTGTTGCCTTCAAATAATGTTAAAAGAGAGAGCAGAAAGAAGAAGTTAGAAGAAATCGCTTTGTTTTGGAGAAGTTTCACAGGCTCCAGATGAGCTTCCCAGTCACAAAGTACACTGCGGAGAAGAGCAGGCTGGGAGCTGTCAGCAGCTAAAAGCGTTAAGCCACTAGTCTTTACATTAACTTGCTCCAGTCCATTTCTGAGCCAACCACAGTGGGGAAAAAGAGAACTCTTCCTTTGATATCAAAAGTCAGATAAATGTTAAATTCCGTGTTTGAATGACAGTCTCCCACGTTAACTCCTACCCCAAAACTAGCAACTATAAATTTAGATCATTTGTGAAACCCAAGGTTTTTCCAGAATGTGAGACAATTCAGCTCTATGTGGCTTGCCTATCACAGAAGTTGTCTCCCGTACTGTGACATCCATCTTAATGGGAAATAGATATGTTAAGATAGGGATAAGTCAGTTAGAATAGGATGATGCTGTTAAGAACCTGGGGGTCCCCCGATGATAGAAATAGGCTTGTTCAGATTCGGCTGGATGGAGTCAAGTTATTGATATCACATCCCACCACATCCATGTGTCCTGCAGTCATGCCTTCCTCAAATAGTTGCTCAATACATAGCTGTCCTCCCAGTACTGTGCAAGTATTGGATCTGAGGTCAGACCCACTCAAGAGGCTGGCAGCCTTGGTGACACACTGTGCAGGCTTCTCTGGTATGCTACTTATTTCTCTAAGCTTCCAGTTCTAAAGAAAGAAGGAACTCCATCAAAAGAAAGAACCTTAAAAGATGCCCACATTCCCATCTACCCTAGACACTGTAGATGCTATTTTCCTACTCAAAATATTATGTCAAGAAATATCAATGAGGACCTACAGAAAGAGACAAAACCAAAATGATGTTTCAGGGATTGGCAATAAAAAAAATCTCTCCTATTACCAAGAAAAGTTGTTCAATGGGAGTCATAGAATGTCGAGCCTGAGAGATGCACAACCCAGGGTATCTACTGGTGAAGTGTGCTGAGCAGACTCTAAAACAAAACTCTTCTGGAAGGCAGAGCGTCATATAGAGTTCTTATGTGAAAACTCATCTCTGGTTACTTTCCTTGCCCATCACACTCTTCCTTCCCCATGATCTCACAACTCCCCACCCCAAACACTACAGTGGTCCCAGATGGTATGTATGTGTGTATATGTATATATATATGCACCTATATATACACACATATATGTGTATCTATCTATCTATCTATCTATCTATATATATATATATATCTTGCAGATAGTTTTATTTTAAAGGTGAATATATTTCAGTCATAGAACTGGGAATGTCTTCATTTGAGATAATGGTTCAGCCAAATTTAAGAGTGCATAAACCTGTAAGCAGAACTTTCGTAACCACGTCCCCTGGGATCATCACGTTCCCAGGGTATTACACCATCTCCACTGGGTCAACGCTACAGTTGACTTGAATGGCAGAAGTCCAAAGCACACAGCTATGCTAGCTCAGGTATTTTATGATGCCGAAGGTGTGGCTTCTCTTAAAGATAGCACCCCAGAATGGAACCTCCAGGAGTGTTTATTTTGTAGTTCATTCGATCATTCCTTCACTATATTAGTTTTGCCTTATTTAAAGGGCGATAAAGACACTTGTTTGCAAGGTTATGGAGGTCTAGGCTGTTTTTGTAGAAGACAGGGCATGAATTTCAATTGAGATAATGGTAATATTTCACAGTGGATTGCTGCATTCTGTTCAAATTCCTGCTGTTGTTCCAATGAGAATCAGTGGTCTTCTTTCTTAGCAGTTCCCTCAAATGCATAGGTTGCTGCAACCTGCTAGGAATATATTAGATTTTCTTAATAAAGATAGATCTATCCCAGCAGTCGGGCAAGTGATCCAGCGAACAGCTAATTCTTGCTTCATTAAGTCAAACCAAATTATTCTCTTTAAATGAAGAAGCTCGTCCTGCTTTCTGGTAAATATTTGGTATCGAAGCAGCAATGAGAACTATGCTATGTAAACCTTAACCCTCATTAGGGGAGTCATTTCTACTGGACCTCACTGAGAATGATAAATATTCAAAAATAAAGCACGGGTCTAGATGCATAAGTAAAACAAGCTCTGTAAATCTGACTCCCTGAGCTTGTGTTTTTTTTAAATGTGTGTGTGTGTATGTGTGTGTGTGTGTGTGTGTGTGCACTCACGTTCTCATTTAGTGTTGAAAATATTGTAATCCTCCAAGACTCTCCCAGCCTTACTGTAAATTATAAAGTTCTACTGGATAACCTCTGCAGATCATCTTGTAGGAAGAGCTTGCACCTTTCAGACTAATAACACGTTAGGTAGATAGATAGATAGATAGATAGATAGATAGATAGATAGATAGATAGATAGATAGATGGGCATAGACATAGACATTTGTAGTCCTAGAAGTGTGTATGTGCCTGTGGCTACTGATTAACTGTTTCAAATTAGTAGCTTAAAATTAAAACAAACCTGGGGTTAAAATAAAGGGAAATGGTTTTCTCTATTAGAAAAGCTTCAATGTTTTAAAAAAGCCCCTTGCCGGTTTCCCTTCCCTTCCAGCCTGGGAATGCTATCAAGGGCTTACTGATGCCTTGCTAGGTGAGTTTATGGATTCACTAGCAAAAGAAGCAGTGGGTATAGTTAAGCACAGGGAGATGTTAGTAAAACACATTTTCAGATATTTCACTTCAATGCATAGGTCCAGCATGGCTGTGTAATGGGAGGTGTGACACAGTTCCTGCCCTTGGAGCATTGACAGGCCGTTGACCCCATGATCCGCACATGCGCTGATGAGGTTGCTGTTGCCCCAAAGTTGATCTGCTGCCTTTACTACTCCACTTTCAATCTTTCTTTCTGGGCAATATACTTTCCCCATTACTCAGAGCTAATCACACCATAGTAAATGAAACAGATGCATTTCTCAGGAATGAGGAATGGAGGTGGTCATGAGGCTGTGGCAGATGAGGAACAGGCCCTCCACTTGGCCTTCAGAGCCATGGGAAAGGATTTAGACAACATAACCACAGAGGCCAAAAAAGCCTACATGGTCCTTTGTAGAAGTTGTTCATTGCCAGACTTGGCCTTGAATTTGGAATCATGAGGACACACACATACCACTCCCACCCCCACTCCCAGCCCCACCCCACCCCCACCCCCAGTCCAATGATTGCTGCGTTGATTGCCCAGGGTGAACTTGGGGACATCAAAAATGGGTCTTAAGAAGAAAAACATGGATAGAAAAATCAAGAAATTACACATGACTTAGGAATAAACAATATCAGATGGAGAGTACATGAGGCTATGGGATTGCTAGGACGAGGGAACAAAGATTACATGATTAAAAGATGATGTAGAAGCATATAAAAAGTTAGTGCTCTGTTTTTCTAGTTGATTGAAAAACTGGAGATGACAATACCTGGAAAGATATTAGAGAGAGCTAGCTGTTTTACTTACATAAATTCAAAGCGTTGCAAGGAATCGTCTTAATTTTAGTAGTTTGTTATTTTTCTGTTCTTACGTGGAAGCAGTTACTAAAGACTGCTGTCTGCTGTACCAGGAAACTGCAAGAGCTGTGCCCCGCCACCCGTGCAGAACAGGCAGTGGAAACCTATAAGGAGATGTGCTTTTGCTTTGCGTTTAGTTTCTGTTCTAAGGAAATGGGGGTTGGAGCTATTGATCTGGGATTCATGAAGTTTATGTAAATCTCAGAATTCTTGATAATTATTAACAATGATCAAAGCCTTGATCCTGTAGCTTTAGTATAGAAGAGACTGGGTTCAGGCTCTATGAGAGGGAGAAGCTAACAGCATGAGGAGAAGAGAAAGCAAAGAATGACAAGCAAGAAGGAATTAAACTAGTAAGCTTAAACTGAAGTTGAAAAATAAAGAATACTAAGAATCACCAGGCAGTGGTGGCACACAGCACTTGGGAGACAGAGGCAGGTGGATTTCTGAGTTCAAGGCTAGCCTGGTCTACAGAGTGAGTTCCAGGACAGCCAGGGTTATACAGAGAAACCCTGTCTCGGGCAAAAAAAAAAAAAAAATAGAATACTAAGAGTCGTCAGGGAACTAAGAGTGTACCTGAACTAGCTGCATGCATCTACTACTCACTCTGAGTCATCCCTGAATCGGCACTGTTCCCATTCCCATCTTTCTCAGGACCCTCCACTCGCTGAGGCAGGACCTTGGCACTTAAAGGGCTTAAGTGTTTCCTGGGGGTGTCACCCTGCTGTGGGACAGAATAACTTGTCTCTGGGGTCTTTCATACGTGTGGTGATATAATCTCCCTTCTACCCAGCACTGCCACACTCTGTGAGCATCTCTCCAGAGAGAAAATGGTCAGCAGAGAATAAAGGATGAAACAAATGAGTCAGACCATTAAAACAGGGAGAGTAGATAGCACTGAGGTGGAAAAACGAACTGGATTTTAACAGTGGCAACCACCACCACCACCACCATCACCACCACCACCACCACCACCACCACCACCACCACCACCACCCCCATAACAACAACAAAAATAGTGTTACGTTCTTCTTTCTATAGTTTATTCCCTTTGACACTTACATTGCAATTTGATTGTCTGTTTTGGGAGGTGAGGTCTTTAAGAGGTGTTAAGGACTTCGAGTGGGATTTGAACCTTTCTCCCAGCAGGTTGTTGTAGGGCAAGGCTAGCCCTTATGTTCTGATTGTTCCACCCCCATCCATACACTTGCCCCTCTGCTTTCTACCCATATGAGGTGACGCAAAAGGAAGCACTTGCTAGAAGTAGGGGGGATGCTGGCTTACCATGTTAATGGTGCTGGGAAGTGGGCTCATGAGAGGTCATTAAATTCCATGAGGTCAGAAGGGGAGGTGGCTCCATCAACTCATCAGTGCTAAGTAGGTGGCTGCTGAAAGCGAGCACACTTGCTTGCTCTCATGTGAAGTCTCCTCACATTGTAGGCCGCGCACAGCCTCGTCACATGCCACACTGCAGCTTTCAGTGTTCCAGACTCCAGAACTGTGGGCTAAATAAGTTTCTTTATGTCTTCACCACCCACGCCCAGATGCCCTCTTCCAGCTCTGTGGAATGGACAAGGGCACAGTTTTTTTGCTATTTTGTCTCTCTGGCCTATCATCCTTAGACTTTGTTTGGAAAGTGTTAGAAACTAAACTCACAGGCCTGCAGCAGTCAGCCTTCTAAAGCTAAATAAGACAGGGGGAAAAAAAAAAGGAACATGTATTTTTAAAAGATCTATTTTTTTTAAGGCAAAAGAAAGTTTATTTAAAAATTCTTGCTGTCCTGAAAATATATCTAACTCAAGATTTCCTGACAAATTAACTCTGACAGAGCCAGAGCTCCGGTCACTATACTTGCTGGACATGTCTAAAGACGTTCGTTTAATCTCTAACATCCACGTACAAAAGCTGGGCGAGAAAGCACAGATGTGTAATCCCAGACCCAAGGTGGCAGAGGCAAGAGGATTTTGAGGGCTCAATGGTCAGCCAGTCTATCTGACTCAGAGAATTGTAGGTTCCCTGGGAGACATTATAAGTATACCTCTAAATCACATAGACTAAATACCTGCTGGGAAAAAATATTCTGCACACCTTCTCTTCCTTCCAATTGAAAGTTCTTCCCTGTGGCTAAACAGGTTCCTACAAAACTCAGGTACCACACAGAGGCCTTTCAAAGGTCACTGGTCCATCTGTGACCCCCTCACAAGTGAGATTAGTGTCCCTAATGGACAAGATTGATGGAGCAGGCATATCCCTGTTTCCCCTTCTGCCTTAGACAAGGTGAGAATGTGGGAGCAATTCTAGGTACCATCTTAGAAGTAGGGAGTGGCTCTCTCCAGGTAAGGAAGCTGCCAGCATCTTGATGGCTGACTTTCAGGCCTGTGAAAAACAAACTTCCATTCTAAAGAAAATCCTCCAGGCTACCGTATTTCATTACCGTGTGCCAAATGGACTGACTTAATGTCCCCAACTCCTGCTCAGCCCTGACAGCTCTGTGGGAGGCATCATGAAGTGGTAAAAACAAACAAGAGTCCGCTGTATCAGGCTCCTGTCAGCATCCACTTGTTGGCATCCACAATAGTGGCTGCGTTTGGTGACTGTATATGGGATGGATCCCCAGGTGGGGCAGTCTCTGGATGCCCTTTCCTTCAGTCTCTGCTCCACACTTTGTCTCCACATTTCCTTCTGTGAGTATTTTGTTCCCCCTTCTAAGAAGGATTGAAGCATTCACACTTTGGTCTTCCTTCTTCTTGAGCTTCATGTGTTCTGTGAATTGTATCTTGGGTATTCTAAGCTTTTGGACTAATATCCACTTATCAATGAGTGCATACCATGTGTGTTCTTTTGTGATTGGGTTACCTTACTCAGGATGATATTCCATCCATTTGCCTAAGAATTTCATAAACGAAGGCACCATTTTTAATAGCTGAGTAGTACTCCATTGTGTAAATGTACCACATTTTCTGTATCCATTCCTCTGTTGAGGGACATCTGGGTTCTTTCCAGCTTCTGGTTATTATAAATAAGGCTGCTATGAACATAGTGGAGCATGTGTCCTTGTTACATGTTGGAGAATCTTTTGAGTATATACCCAGGCGTGGTATAGCTGGGTCCTCAGGTAATACTGAGTTCCTCCAATTTTCTGAGGAACTGCCAGAGTAGTCATACCAGCTTACAATCCCACCAGCAATGGATGACTGTTCCTCTTTCTCCATATCCTTGCCAGCAGAGCCTGACAAATACAGAGGCAGATGCTTGGAGCCAACCATTGGACTGAGCATGGGGTCACCAATGGAGGAGTTAGAAAAAGAACTGATGGGCTGAAGGGGTTTGCAACCCCATAGAAAGAACAATAATATCAACCACCCAGACCCTCCCCCTGCCCCCAAGCTCCCAGGGACTAAATCACCAACCAAGGGGTGCACATGGAGGGACTCGTGGCTCCAGCTGAATATGTAACAGAGGATGGCCTTGTTGGGCATCAATAGGAGGAGAGGCTATTGGTTCTGTGAAGGCTCAATATCCCAGTATAGGGGAATTTGAGGGTGAGGAGGTGGGAATGGGTAGGTTGGGAAACACCCTCATAGAAGCAGACTGGGGTGGGGGAAGGGTTGGGATAGGGGGTTTCCGGGGGTGGGTAACTAGGAAAGGGGACATTTGAAATGTAAATAAAGAAAATATCCAATAAAAAAGATAAACAAGCAAACAAACAAAAATCTAGAAAATCCAATGTGTTTCTTAGACGAACATTCCATTTGAGGTGACAAGATGTTTCAATAAAATGCGAGGGAGAAGTTATTAGGGCGCTATAGACAAGTTCTTAGATGTGTTAGTACAAACAGCTGGTGCGAAGAAACATTGTGGGTTAGGAATGGGTTTTTATTCCAGGCATTTTTGATATGTAGAATTCTAACTAGCACAAGCAAAATGAAGCACCTTGAATTCAAACAAATCAGGGCACCTAAATTAATAAGACTCAAGGTTGGAAGGTGGAACTGCAGAAACTGACCTGCCCAAGACAAAGAACTTACTTGTTGAATATGGCTTCAGAAATAAATATTTGGGAAACAGTCAATAAAGAGGCTTGTTTTTTGTTTTTTTGTTTTGTTTTGTTTTGTTTTGTTTTAATTAACAATCTGACATGTGAGCTCTTCAGAAAGATAGCGAAAGCAGAATTGTGGAGGCACTGTTGTGGAAGACAGACTGGGAAACACCAGTATATTTGAGCCGGTGGGTAGAATGAGTTGCCTGTCTCCTTCCCTGGGTCTTGTTCTAAGCCCTAGGCTCATCTACAATATATAGTCTGATTCAACTGTTTTACATAGAGATCTAATCCATTCTCACTACAGTCAGGAGAGACTGATCTGTTTTTAACTACTTTAATAATTTAGAAAGTTTCAGGTGATATTAAAAAGGATGGTGTGTTAAGTGTTTATCCTGTTCTATTAACAGCAAAGTTAGAATAAGCAAGCTTATTGGCCCTTTCTCAGCTCATCAAGTGTTTATTAAAGCATGCTTCAGCACTAGGTGGGCGGCTGTGAGGAGAGAAACAGCTCAGTGATGCCGGAGATGGAAGCAGTGGGCGGCAGGAGGTGTGCAAGGGCGTCACAGACCCTGGACACAGTGCTCGGTATTTGGTAGGAAGGAATCCGGATCTGTTTCCTTCTATTTTCACACGCCACTGGAGTGTGTTTATAAATTAAAGAGATCTTTTAGCTTTAGAACATGTTATTGTTTAATTCAGTTCAGCGCTGATAAATGTGTAGTGCTGTATCTAGTACAGAACATGTGTCCTTTTGTAAACAGTGGAACAGTGTGCTGTTTGGGGTACGAAAGCAAGCCTGAGGCACCCAGATCATTCACAGGAGTTATTTGCATAGACAAAGAAGTTAGGTTTTTTGTTTTGTTTTGTTTTGTTTGTTTTTTTTTGTTTTTTGTTTTCTTTGTATTTTTAAGTCTGGGAACAGATTAAATCTTAGAGAGAGAAAAATGGGTAGAATAGAGTCAATATGGGGGAATGACCATAAAGGTGAGTAGACTTGTCTGTCAGGGAAGGCTCAGATGAAGGAGGAAGGATGTGTGGCAGCTACACACTTACACAGCGGAAAACCAAAACAACCTGAGGAATCCGTGCAGGGAAGCCGAGCCCCCCCACCCCCACCCCCACCCCCACAAGTGTGCCGTGGACTTCCTCCACACCTCCTTCCGATGACCATCTTATTGTTTTACTCTCCCCACTTTGTTTTTGTGCACCCTGCCTAACATTTTGGCAGATATAAATTTAATTAGAGAAAAAAAAAAAAAAAAAGAGGAAGGGAAAAAGGCCAGCAGCTCGGAGGGAACCCTTGTAGGACAGACACTGGTAGGTGTTTTCTTCTCAGCTAGGTCACCAGTTCCTTAGAACATCTGGAAAGTTGGTCTTTTATCTGCCCCAAGGCAGGACTTCATGTCAGGTGGGCAGAAAACCAGCCGTTTGCAGGGAACACTTTACCCACTCCTGACCACACCCCTGGCTCTGTTTCTGGGGTCCCTCTGACCATACCCCTGACTCTGTTTCTGGGGTCCCACTGACCATACCCCTGGTTCTGTTTCCGGAGTCCTGCTGACCACACCCCTGGCTCTGTTTCCGGTGCCCCTCTCACCACACCCCTGGCTCTGTTTCTGTGGTCCCTCTCACCATACCCCTGGTTCTGTTTCTGGGGTCCCGCTGACCACACCCCTGGCTCTGTTTCCAGTGCCCCTCTCACCACACCCCTGGCTTTGTTTCCGGGATCCCGCTGACCATACCACTGGCTCTGTTTCCGGGGTCCCGCTGACCATACCCCTGGCTCTGTTTCCGGTGTCCCTCTCACCACACCCCTGGCTCTGTTTCCGGGGTCCCGCTGACCTCACCCCTGGCTCTGTTTCCGGTGCCCCTCTCACCACACCCCTGGCTCTGTTTCCGGGATTCCGCTGACCACATCCCTGGCTCTGTTTCCGGTGCCCCTCTCACCACACCCCTGGCTTTGTTTCCGGGATTCCGCTGACCACACCCCTGGCTCTGTTTCCGGGGTCCCGCTGACCGCACCCCTGTCCTCTTCACTTCCTCTCACTTCATCACCCACCGTCCCGCTTTCAGGTACCCACCTCTCAGCACTGTTCTGAACTGAGTCTTGAAGGAAGTCGGCAGCATGTGGGCAGCGGTCTCTCAACAGAAGCTGTTGTTCCTATAATTCCTCTGGGGAGAACTTGAGGTACAGACCAAACTCATTCAATATGTGTAGATTTCTGTTTATCCCATGGAGATGGTCCCTTTTGGGATTTAGTCTGTTCAGATGACAACCTTACTCCTGAGTGTGTAATAACCACTGTCAACTCTTTGTATAAATAGGAATAAATCCAGGAAGTAAGTGAATAGGCTCTCTCTTGGACGGCTAAGTTGAAAGCCTTGGAACACGAGTCCCATTTTCACCCCACACCAAGCATCAGCAAACTTCTATAAAGAGCAAGACAGGAATATTTTGGATTTTATAGGCCATGATAGGAACAACTCCCTTTCTCTCACTGTCATGAATGAGCAAGCAAACAGGGAAGGCCGCAGGCCCTGTTGGAAGGAAGGGATGGCTGTAAAACCCAAGGAGCTGGTCTTACCTCTGACAGCAGCTTAGGCTTGTGCAAATACTAGTTAAAGACTTATATCCAAACCCAAATACAGTAATGAGTTAAATCGACATCAGGGAAAAGACCTTGATACTGTGATAAAATAGTAGACAGCTTGCCCAGTGGCTGGGACATCAGGCAGCCATGGAGTCTGAACATGTGTCCTTCATCCATCAGAAATAAAAACTTGAGAAGTTATGTTTGTGTTTGTTTGTTTGGCAAGGTCTCACTATGTATTCACACTGGTTTTGAAATCACTCACTCTTCCAGAGCCTCCAAAGCTCTGGGGTTACTGCCGAGCACCACCGAGCACCGCCACTCCCTAAGGTTTGCTCGCACCTTGCTGCCTGTGTCCTTTGAAGGCAGAAGTTCTAGGACACCTTCCAGTTTGTACAGAGGAGTCAATGTGGAGACAAGGAACTCAGACTCTCAGCACAGTCTCCCTGGGGTTTCCACACTGGCTGGCAGCCAGAGAAAGCCTTGGCGACGCATACAGGTGCCATGGTCTCTCTGGAAGAGTGTGCAGCAGGCAGACTTTGCCCACTCTGGAGACCTCAACAATGCCATCCTCTCTTCCTTTCTTCCATTATGCTTCTATAACTGCAGGCCTCTAGCAACAGAAGTCGGGGAGTGTGGTGGACCCGCAAACCCCGAGTTTTCACCCTCATGCCCCTCCCCGGGCAAAAGAACTCAAATGCTTTTCTCACTGCTTAGCAGTGGCCAGGAGATTTTGTGTTAGCTGTTCTATAGATTACAGTAGGACTTAATTATTTCTATAGCATCCGGAAGTCGAGTCCTTCAGAAGGAGCACGCAGGCAGATTCCGTCTCCTCAGGAAAGCTCCCCTCTGCTCGTCTTCATTTTTCAGAGCAATGGACTCTTAAGACTCACAACTTGGAATGCTGGAGTAGTCAGTAAACATGTTCAGAAGTAATTTAGTATCATAACTGCTAGTATAGAAATAGGTACTTTCCTCCCCCAACAGCTGGAGCCAGAGGCTGTCCCTGACTCTGTTGTCTGTCTGTGGATCCTGTTCCCCTAACTGGGCTGCCTTGTCTGGCCTCAGTGGGAAAGGATGTGCCTAGTCCTGCAGTGACTTGATATGCTGGTGGGGAGGGGTGATACCCAGGGGTGAGGCTCCCCCTGCGTAGAGGACAAGGGGGGGGGCGGGATACGAGGGAAGCATCTACATGAGGGGGTCCTGGGAGGAGAGGGGGGCTGATATCGGGATGTAAATTCAATAAATAAATAAATCTATCTTTAAAGAAGAAGGAGGAGGAGGAGGAGGAGGAGAAGAAGAAGAAGAAGAAGAAGAAGAAGAAGAAGAAGAAGAAGAAGAAGAAGAAGAGGAAGAAGAAGAA